>JAUMHF010000006.1:3222194-3258602 GCA_032359275.1 Microctenopoma steveboyesi
TCTAATGTTTATCAGTAAATTACAGAAAATAATGAACTTTATCACAATATGCTAATTTTTTTAGAAGGACCTGTATACTTCTCATCTCAGTGGGTGAAAGTGGGTCCTATTGAACATGCACATGTCCTTGAGGTTTTCTTCATTACGAAATGGAGAAATAACCAGTCCATGATAGTGTCCTCCTGCAGTAAACTGCAGAGCTAACAGGCCATACCTTTACTGTTTGACACTAAAGGCATGTGGTTGCTTTACAATATTAGGATGTAACATTCAACAGCTTGCAGTCTCATTCTGGATTCCCAATAATAGCCTACAGTGGAGGCCTGAAGCCACTGTAGGCTATGACACAAATGGCTTTGCTGTGTGTGCAGAATATCAATTCTCATCCATAACATCACAGAAATTGCATTTTATGTAGAGGAAAACTAAACCAACAATCTACAGGCTGCTATTTAAGCTTTTCCCACAGAACCATGAATAAAAACAGTGATGGGCATTTCAACCAGAGGGGAATCACACCTTTTTTGCACCACCACACAAACCTAACCAATCTGTCACAACCAGCCACCATCTTCAACTTTAGATTGCCTCATTGGACACAGGTTGTTATATGATGTAGCTTGTCTGGATTACACAACACACACATTAAATCACCCAAAAGCTCTGCTGCACAACACAAAGTGTCATGTTTTACAGATGCACTGTTCCAACCACTGCAAACATGGCTTATGACCAAATGGATACATAACAAAGGCTCATCCAACAATCAGGCATGTCAACATTTAAGTATGCAGATATCCATTCCATGCAGATGTTCTTCAACCCAGAAGGCAACCCCCCCCCCCCCTCCAGTATCTATGCCTTTAACCTGATGCCCCGTTCCAGCACTCATCTAATGACACATATACACTGGACAAATAGCACTGAAAACATCGCTCATTTAAAAACAACTGTTCTAGCACTCGCCCTGGCTTCTCCGGCTCAGTAAAAGACTCTTTCCCTTGTCTTCGCTCACAGTCCCTTTTTGTCTGCCTGTGCTGTCAGCACAGAGCTCAGGCTCCGTAATCCAGTCCAGCCCACAGCAGCAGCAGCAGCGGACTGGCGCTGCCTCCTGCTCCGGCTCTCCAAGCTTCATTTTCCACTATAACACACACAACAAAAGCAAGCCTCTGTTTTTTGCTCCAAGACACGTCATGCAAAACCAAGAAATGCAAACCCTTGCGAGTGGGGAGGGACCGTCCGGACAAGTTGTAGGCCTTCGTTCACTAAAAAGAACAGATGAAGCACAAGAGGGTTTGGAGCTGACAAAATAAATCCCGCAACGCAAAACCATAGGGTATCTCCTCCTGCTCTCCCCAGATCCGAGCTTCAAAATCCCGGAGAAGGGGGACCGGGGCGCAGGGATACGGCGATGCCGCAGTGCCGCTTTACAGGCTACACGCTTCCTCCTCGGCGCAAATAGTGCCGTCTCCTGACACTTGGAGAGCTGGCCGTGGCAATGTGAACAAATCTGCGTAATAACAAAGCTAACCACATCAAATCTAGTTCATAAATGTGGTGTCAAAATATATTGCAAATAGAAAAAGGTTTAGCCACGTATCGAGTGAGAGTTTGTGTGTAAGTTAATGACAAATAGTTTTAGGTGAGTCCCAACTCTGCGTCAATTAGATCAGAAGGACGGATAAAATACTCCCAATATATTTACTGCTGTAATTATCAAAGGCAGGAAATTGAAAAGTGTGCTAATAACACCCACGAAGCAGCTGAACAAGCGACAGCTTAATGCAATAAAATGCTAAATTAATAATTCATCGCCAAAGGTAATGAATGAGCCAAAGGAAACGTGACATATGTAAACGCGTTTACTCATTACTTTATTCAAAGTAAGAATGTGGTTCTATCAAGTTTCACACATATGACTGAAACGCCCTCTTCTGCAGGTGTAAGCTAGCTCCGCGTCCCGTTATCATTTAGCTCATGAAGACGGGCTTAAACTTCAGCTCTCCTTCACATTCAGGGGGACGAACGACCTCACACGAACAAACCATAAAACACTACATGAGCGTCCATGAACATTTTACCTTGGGAGGCTGACTGTGCACTGCTTTAGAGGCAGTCAGTCAGTAAATATATCTCTGAAATCCCTGCTCATCCTGCCACATATAATGAAAAGATGCTTCACACTTGAGCCAACAGGTCCTCAGTAAAGTAGTAGTAGTAAAGTAAGGTGATTCATTACTGCTGCACTATTTATCCTACTGATACTGTATCTGTGTCACTGAGAGGGAAACGTGATTATGTAAGAGAGCAGTTGTCCAGAAATCCATACAAAGCACAGCCAGGAATCCGTTCACACTTGCTGTGGAGCCCTGTGGCCCAGGGCAATCACAAAATAATCAATGTGACATCAGAGTCAAAAAGTGTGTTTTGTTAGGCAAATGGGCTGTTGTTACGTTAATCATGGTGAACAGGTTTGTTACTCAGTCTGGGTCGTATATAAAAAAGGCCACCTCGACTTCCCAGGAGTGATGAGGCTGACCTTTCCCCTCATTTTTTTATAGACCAATAATGAATCCAAAGTAACACTGAAATTGACTGATAATAATAACCATTACTTATTCTTAACTGATGTAGTTTTACCCTAAACAGTATAGTCATCCACATCCAGTCAGAGCATTATAGCAGATGTTTATTCATTACACATATTCATTTTTAAGACCATGAATGCCCAAGGGATGAGCATTATTAGCTCATTTGTATGCTAGTAGTGGTATCGATAATGACCAGATCAATTACTGACTAATAATGACATCAGTGTATGCCATAGTCTCATATAGTGAGCACATTTGAAGAGGAAGTGAAAAATGTTGGCGTTCCACCTTAAGAACAGGAGTCAGATTGTTTGAATCTAGCAGTGAACAGGTCCTCTGCAAACGGGACCATGGGTGGGCTGTGTATTTTTAGCCTGGTTTATTGGTGCAGAGGCTGAGTGGTGTGGCTTAGAGCCTGAAAAGTGCCTGTATTCCCAGTGCCCGGGGGAACAGGGACCCCACTGGCCTGTGAGAATAAAGCCAGGGGACGCACATGCACTTGACCCTGCCTCATCTTGCAAGAGGAGTGTCTTCATGACGCAGTGGCATAGCAGGGGGACAGATGACAGGAAGGCAGCCTTCCCATCCTCTGCTCATTAGGTGGGAAAGACAAATGGGCTACACTACTGCCCCCTCCGCCTCGCCATAATCAGCTTTAATTACACCTTTGCCCTAACCTTCCCAGCTTTCACACATTCATTCACTGTCAAACCGTCTGGATGTGGGGATTTCTGTGAAAATGAGTGCGAGTGGTATTTCTAGCAACAAGAGAATTTTTTTTTGTAATAGGTTTTATATGCATAAAAATAGACAAACAGAATAGCTCTTAACACAATAATGGGGTCAGAGCAAACCCTTTCCATATATAACTATCCAGCCTACTATAAAAATGACCCAGTGACCCTCATCTATGCCCGGAGGTAAACATTTACAATGAAAACCAAGGATACGCATATGAACTAAAAAACAAGAAGGGATTTTCTTTTTTTAGATAACATAAAAAAATAAACTCACTCAGTGTAAAATTTCCCATTTAATAAAGGAATCCCGCCAGGTTTTTTTCATTCAAAAGACTGAAGATCTGATTTTTGTGGTGCAGGTATTGTCTGTGAGCCACGTAAGCTTGAAAAGAGCCGATTATAGGATAAAACCCTTGGTCAATCACAGGCCAACTGGTGTTATCTTAGAAAGAAAGAAAATACCTGTGTCCTGTTACAGTACTTATATATTTTTAATAGACAAGTCAATGCAGTGCTTCACTCTTCTTCTTTAGGGTTTAACTGTCATTTACATGTACGAAATGGAGGACCCAAATGCAAACCAGGGACAAGAGAGGGTTCAAACAAAGGAACTTTATTATAAATTAACATAACAGAAAGCAGTTGGAACAGAAACTCACTCTTACTGAGAGGCAAAACGGCAATATTGAAAACAACAACAGACAGGGGGATTGAATAGATATAGAAGGACTAAGACAAAAAAGAGGATGAAAGAAAGAAGGGAGGGAGGGAGAAAGTAGAAACTGAACCCCAAACCAACTTACGTAGAAGGAGAGGAGCGTAGTGACTGGTAGCATGATGAGTTGAGTATGAACTGACAAAGGAAAAGAAAAGTGCAGAGGCTTAAATAGTGAGATGACTGATTGATAATGAGGCACACCTGGAAATAATGAGGGAGTGAAAGTGGAGAGAGAGGGGAGTGGCTAAGGTGAGGGAGGAATAAAGGACACATGAGGGCTGGAGGAGAACACGACACTGAAATTAACTCAGAGAGCAGGACATGGTAATTAGAAAATCAGATTCACATAATAAACATGTTTCTCACACCTGCCTGTTACCATATTTGTTATTATCCTCGGTGTTCATGTTTATTATTGTCTCTGTCGGAAAGGAGAATCAAGTGTAAAGAAAGCTGAATTGCAGGCAACAAAGAGACTATAAAAACAAGAATGAGCTCATTTTAACTCCCCCTACAAGTCTACCCACAAGTCCTGTAATCGCCCTTATTACTGCAAAACAATGGTCCTTAGATACCCCCTCTGTACGGTGTCTATACAGAGGTAGCACTATGTAACATTCTCCCTTTGCTCTCTCCTGTTATATTCTCTTGGCAAATAACATGTGTTGACACTATTCATCAAAGGCACAGTATATTGGGGACAACACAAGTGGGCGGTTTAATAGTCATCATTAACGACTTTTCCCTGAGGCCCTAAAAAGTGGTTAATGCCCTTAAAGTGCATGTTAATACATGACAGGAGCACGGCATATTCACTGCTAAATTGTGGCACATAAACCCCTGTTCAAAAGCTGGCCTGAATTATGAATCGTGTCAACGTGTCTCCAATGTCAGATTAAAGAAGAAAGCAGCACATGCAGCGCAGTGATACTGAACACTGGGGGAATACATTTTAGTGGAAGGATGAAAGTGTTGTTGAAGTAGAAAAGTCAATTAGAAAGCATCCAGACTCCTGAACTATGAGCCTCATCTATCTCTGGGTATGTTTATGCTGGGTCACTGTCGCACCATCATTGTTTAACTGGTACACTTGAATGATGCTGATCGTGTGAATAAACGAACATCTCTTAGTCTGCTCTCACAAAAATGTTTTCATTCTTAGAATGAACTGGGCACAAGACACCACAATTCAGTTTTATTATGTTCAACAGCTAAATTGTTCAGCTGCACGTTAGCTCTTCTGAAGGTCTTGCTGTGAACTGCCTCTCACATAAAATGCCAAGGATGACCTTTTACTGCATGTTTCTGCTCTAAGGAGATCACTTCCTATTCTTCAGTTCACTGGATGCCTTGATGATTTCCTTATACACAGCTCAGATAACTTCTGTAATTTTCAGCATTTGACATCTGTGCAAATATACCAAAATCACTTCCAACTATAACCTCATTAAAAAAGACTTAAAATACAGATGGAAACAGAAAATAACACGAAGCCGTCAAGTTTACCGCCAGCAACGTGGAACCAAAATAAAATGCCGCGGAGAGGTTCCTTGAATGACAAGAAGAAATACCCAAAATGATAGCTGACCCACTAAAACATATTTTAAACTAACGATGTGTGCGCACTGCAAACAGAACACAGAAATGTCTTCATTTGAACAGCACATTCACAGCTCATTTACAGAAACGTTCGGCTCTAACTAATTCATGAGACGACAAGTTCAACATCAAGTTCAGCTGCTTGAGATAAAAGAGAGTGATTTCAGCTTTCTTTACCCGTGTTAAGTAATATCCAGGCGTGACAGGAGCATGTGGTTTCAAGTTTGGCATAATGAAGTCATGAAGGGTCTTAAGAGGCACCGTGAGGTCAGAGGATGTGCTGCAGCATTTCTGCTATTACAATGTCAAATTCATGAATAATGAAGGCTTCAAAGTGAAGCTAAAGTCTCACTCTGCTACTGCCAGTCGTGTGAATTATTTTTTACACCTCGATCGGTTGCCGAGCCTTTTGTTTGCATTTCCTAAGCATGCTCATTTTTCCATTAAAGGTCAAAGATAACACAAAAATAATAATTTCCCAGTGTCTTGGAATCGTGTTTTGCTCTCAATGGCATCAGCCTGATTCATCTACACACTGACCAAAACTGCAACCAACCACATCCTTCCCTAATCCCACATTTCTAGCATGACACAGAGGGCCTCAAGGAATATCTGCACACAGATGCACCTGATGACTGGACCACACAGTCAGCTAAATATGATTAATTGTGGTGTTGTTGTTTTTTTTTTTTTTAACTTTAAAATTAAAAACTGCATATTTTATTGCGCAGGGAGAGAGAAGATAGTTTTGCTGTGTAGGGGGAGGGTGGTGTGTTAAATTTCTGTAATGGGAAGCAGGGATATTTTCCAATTACTCGCCCTCTTCCCCCTCACATCTCGCAGGGCATGGGAGGCAAAGTCAAGCATGTTTATTAGTATCAGGGCTTGTCCCCCCTCCCATGCAGACTCCCCGTCTCTCTCCCCTGCAGCAACTGTGAAATGAACACAAGATCACTCTAATAGAATTTGTAAGCCTCCAAATATAGTAGATTGTTTTCAGTTTTTTTGAGGTTGTGGTTCCTTTGGGGAGCAATGGATAAGTGGAGGTGGTAAAGTGACAGCAAAAGGAAAGAGTAGGGGGGAGGTGAATACACTATGACTCTTGTTTATTACCATTTTCCTCCTGCAATGTGTTGACAGCTTGCATTATTGGTAATGAGCTGTTTTACAGTCTTTAATTCACTAGCCCACCTACTGGAGCGGTCCATTATGGAGGGAGACAGTGTCATCAGAAAAGAACCTCAGGGTTGACTGGCTTTTACAAGATGAGTTTCATTAGGTGCTCATAAACATACAATGCAATATAAATATGGAAACAGAAGGCTAAGAGCAGCTGTCGTTTCACGAATAAGGCAGACTTGCAGGGAGTCTCCGAAGAGAAAACTTGTAACGTTTTTCTGTTTCCATAATGGAGAGGCATTGTTCCCAAGGATTTGGACAGATTATGAGGATCAGAAGGATGATCTCTTTGCAGTATACTCTTCTTTTGGGGATTTTATTTGGTGCCAGAATGATACAGGATGTAATCAAAAGGACTCAAAATATCAAAAAAGTACAAAAAAACAACATGAAAACAATATCAAACTATGTTGATCCTGGTAGTAGGAACAACAATTAGCATCCATTATTTATTATTAAATAAGTCTGGCATAATTCTATTCTATATATACATACACACAGTATATTCAGTATATATATATATATATATATATACACTGAACAAAAATATTTTGTTTTTGCTCTTGCTTCTGTACACAGGTGAGTCCCGGTTTTCACTGTTTAGGGCAGATGGCAGACAACGTGTGGCGTCGTGTGGGTGAGCGGTTTGCTGATGTCAACGTTGTGGATCGAGTGGCCCATGGTGGCTGTAGGGTTCTGGTATAAGCAGGCGTGTGTTATGGACAACGGACACCGGACACAGGTGCATTGTATTGATGGCATTTTGAATGCACAGTGGTACCATGACGAGATCCTGAGGCCCATTGTTGTGATACCACCTCTGATATCAAACAATAATGAAGGAGGTATTTTATTATGTGCGCCTTTCGATATTATAGATCATCAACATTTTGTTACTGGAACATGTCAATGAGATAAAAAATAACCGCATTATGCTGGTTTAAATCTTTTCTATCAGATAGATCTTTTTTAATAAAGTTGAATTGAAATGATGACAAGTAAGTTGCCCAATGACGTGATGTCTGATGGACGGTTAGCATAAATAGCATATTAATCAGTCTGATTAGGAGCTAAACAAACTTCAAATGCAAATCAAGAGTGTCCACATTTCATTAATATAGTTCTAAGCAGAGGTTTGATAAGGTTCACACTTATTTGGTTCAAGAACTGAGACGTTTATAGCACTCAAAGCTGTTTATCTCCTCTCAGGTCCCCATGAACCTGTGCACATGTCTTGTGAACAATGAGAGGATCTACTTGAACAGAAATCCCAATCTTAATCTCATCCATATGCCAGCATCTCAAAATGCTACCTGCCAATATCTGCTGTATACTGCAGTTTAGATGAGCTATTCTCAAGGCATCCCTTTTTTATTGAGATAGATGACAGTTCTGTGATGTATTTACTACTTCGGCTCCCTCCTCATGCTACAGGATGCCAGCAGCTGTCAGCTGAGGGAGACGGTGGAATTTGTGGTTGTCTGCAGAACAAATTAGTTCCAATAAAAATTTGAAAATGTCACGGACTAACCTCCATTCAAAACAAAAACAAATGACATTAAGATTGTATGGTATGGTGGTCAGATGAGGCTAAAAGGATTAAGCCATTATTTTTCCAGACATACTGTAGGCTCGTCATCTTATTAATAATCCACTAAAAAAGCTAAAATAGAAGGCAACATGAAATCAATCCTGTGTGGATTCACTTCCTAGACACGGTATATTAAAAACTTTTACATAAAACACACACAGATAGAACCCCCCCCCCCTCCAACTTCTGCACTGGAAAGCAGTCACATCATGAAACATGAATCCTGTTAAAGAACTGTAGTAGTACCGCAGAGAGACTTTAACTCATCTTATGCTGTGTAGCAAAGACAAAAAGCTATTATAATAATACACATCATTAGAGATCAGTGTCATGATTGACTCCTAACAATTTCAATTAATAGAGATCCAAGTGGAGCTGTAATTTTACTCTTACTGTTCATGAAGAATCTATCAAATCCACTCATTTGAACAAGCAGAAGAACAAACCGACAAAGAAACACCTGTTATCATCCATCAAGGCTGAATGGAGTTGTTTATTCTGAAGGTGAGACACTTTAGAGTTACGCTGCAAGGGAGTCAAGTTCCTTTGACCTTGCTGTCTGTCTGAGTGAACGGCTGCATGGTTCACAGAATTTTTTCCGCATGGATGGGTGGACATTGCAACGCTTCAGAAGCCTCCCTGTACTGAGTCAAGTGTGGAATTCTCAAATCAGATGAAAAATTACGCTCATAAGCCTAATGTCATCTGCTCAGATGCACCGCACGACAGAACCACTTGACAGCTTTACAGTAAGTGGATCACTAATATTAACAGCCTTCGCCTGACAGAACAGGGCAGGCAGGAGCCATTCGTAAAGCAACAGGAAGAAACAGATTAACCCAAATCTAACATTGGTTAAAGCGAGTAAAAAAGGCAATGTTATTTTTACAAATGTTTATTATGATTATGCAATATTAAACACTGTATGAGCAAAAGGACAACATCTCAGGGGCATGAATGCTCATCTGACAACATCTGTTTACAAGCCGACTGCCGCCAGCAAGATCAAATTCATGCAGTACATGAATATACATATGAATTATTTAAAATCCAGATCCGTCCTCATCTTCAGTCAGAAGAAGAATCTGTTCAGCTGTTATTATAAGCAAATTAAGAGTGGGCACGTATGACTGACTCTACAGTAAGAAAAGTAGAAATTAATTTTTAATTTTCTAGAGAATTTGTCTGTTTTTTTAAATTGATGAAAAGTCAACTCAATGTCATGACCTCAAGTTCAATTTGAATGTTACTTAAGGGGATTATGTAGTTTCTGCATCTGTAATAGACTTTAATAAAAGCAAAAATCGAAGCAATTGATCACCGGTCTCATTGTTCTCTGACACTGTCTGTTACAGGCTGAAAAACTCAACTAAGGAGGACTATGCTTCAACACAGTGTGACAGGTAAACAATACAGCCCAGTTAGGCTTTTAAATGAAGAATGATTTCATTATCACAGAAACATCATTTGTATTCTAAATAAAGTAGTTGTTACAGTTGTTATAGTTATTAGTTTCATCACTTCACTCTTCAATATGAAAGTCCACTGCTCAATGAGTTTGAATACACATACAGACAAACGATGGATCACACAAAGGGCAGGACACTGGTGAGTGCTGCCTTTGGATTGGCATCAAGAAGCGTCTCCACCAATTACACCATTTGGGGGTGGGCCTAATACTGCTGCAGCTTTCTGCAACAGCGCCGAATCAGCAAATCAACAGTGAAACAGTCACAATGACATTCTTGTGTCTATTTTATTGACATCAGTCAAATTAACATGTTTCTGACAGATATTGCGTGCGCTGTGTGTTTGCACACTAGGGCAGATCTCCTTTGAGCATGATACAGAAATCAGAGGAGAACAGTAAACCCGCGGGACCACTGAGAGACCACGGTGTGTTATTTTTTTGTGTTAATTTATTTGCATTTTAAAATACACAAGACATATTGAACTGCTACCATGTAGAGTGAACATTTATCTCAAGATATAAATTTGAAAATCATGTCTATACTACGTATATATTTGACTCCTTAGACAGATACTGAGCGTTGCCACACCGATCTGCCTCATATGTATATGTATACAGTACTCTCCGTGCCTCTTTGAAGGGTATGATCACACACAGGTTGTAATTACATGCAGGTGTCTTACAGTTGCTGAGGTAATGGGCGACTTCAGAAGGCACTGATAGACCCATATGGCATAAGAAATACATCAAGGCCCATTATACCTTGACAGTTACATTAGAAAACAATTTGACAGCAGCTCTGTACTCTGAATGGCAGCTTACAAAACAAATTGATAGAGTGCTTGTGACAGATGGACAGCAAAATGATCCAATCTGGCAAAGAGACTAGATATACTGCAGGTTGTCTTTTGCCTGCCAGACTCAAGGTGCACTTCAGGTCTTTGAGCAGTGAAGAGCTCAGCTGGCGAGGATGAATATCCCTGTGTAACGTTATCAATAAGCCGTCCATCATTAACTATAGCAGCGATACTGACTGAAGACTGATGTTAAGATATATTAGATTCCATCAAATCTCTTACAGCCTGCAGTTTAAAATCCCCCTCTTTTACTATTGTGACTAGACTGAATATCCAGGGAAATTGTATAATACCCTCCAGACCGAGAGCTTGTTCTGTATCCATTTGCTATCCTATAACACCATGTAAAAGTCATTTCAACTGTGTGAAATCTCACTGGGTATGTCCACCCATATGAACAAAAGGGAGGGCGAATCATTTGAGCTCAGCATTGAACAATGGATCTCAGGAGGAGTGTGGAAGACAAAGCTAGAGCTGGTCGCTTAGCATATTAATGAGAACCATGCTTAAATATAGGCATTGTGGTGATGCAGTGGTTAGCTGTTCTCTCACAGCGCCGGGTTTCAACCTGCTGAGGGCCACTTTAGCTGTGGTCCAGCGTCACCTAGAATAGACTCCAGGCCGCCCACAATAAGCAGGTATTGCTAAGGGACAGATGCTTAAATACAGTGAGCAGCCCATGAGGTGACACACACACACACACACACACACATTATAATTCTCTCTACTACATTTCTCAGAGCTATTGAAAATCTACATCCCGCTGTTCCTTTAATTGCTTTAGTCAAACACACCATTCAATCTAACAAGCGCTAGTTTAACGCTGGTAATTTTACTGCGCTCCGTCTTACCTGTAGGTTGGAGCACAACCACATCTGAAAAGAGTTGAGTTCATAAGCTACACATTTGGCTACTCACAAACAAGAAAATCTTTGAACTTTGAAAAAAAAAACAAGTGTTGTATGGTGTGACAGTGCTAGGGTTAAGGTTTGGTCAGTCTTAGAAGACTCGCCCTCGTGGGAACTATTACTGTGGCGCTTAAAGGGGGAGGATTTGGAAAATGATCAGCGGTCCTCTGTGTCTGTTGATGCCTGTTGTTTTGGCAACCCATCCATCCTTTGTGTCTGGAAGAAAAAAATAATAAACCAGCAAGTGAAGAGTTGAAAGACAGAAATTTCGACATAGAACTGTTGAGGAGAGAAGGAGAATAATCAACAACGGAAAAGATCGGTGTTGGATTAAGATCAGAAAATGATTAGTGTTAACAGAGCCTATAAAAGGCAGAGCCATTGAGTAATGAAAGGATCTTTAGTTGTAATGTATGAGCTTATGGAACCACTGATCAGGGAGATAGACATAGGGTGGTAGCTGGTAAGTAGGTGTAATGAACCTTCTCAACACAGATTCTCACATAGGTGAAATATAGGTTCCGACTTCTTCCAAGTGCATTTTCCTCTTCCTTCATGACCAAACTGACAAATAAGCAGAGGTGAGATTGTCTATTTCCTCTCCCATTCTCAGCCCATGCTCTCCAAGATGACAAGACGTCAGTCATGTTTTATTCAGTTTCATGCATGTCCTCGAGCAGAGCAGGAGCCTGTGCAGACAGAAGAGCAAGTGAGACAGCTTCATTTTGCCGAGAAAGACCGGGAAAACAAAAAAAAAACAAGCACAACATGAGATGTTGGTAGTTTTGCCTGGTATGCAGCGCTCATTCTTTTGGTCCTTGAGCTATAATGCACAGGCATTGTTTATAGAAGGCATTCGCACAGACCTGCAAGTGATGAATTGCATTGTCAGTCGCAACGAAATGAGAACTGAAACCTTTCTCTGAAAAACAATATGGCACGAAAACATTAAGTCATCCTGTGATGAAATGTATTGATGCTGATTATACACAGAACAGAAGAGGACAAACATAGACTCAGAGTCTGTAAAAGCTGTGTAATGCTGTTAGGCTTTGGCTTCTGCACCTGTTTGTATGCAGGGTGTGCTTGTGTCAGTGTTAGGATTCAGACACCCGGATAGAATTGCAAGCTATCATAACCAAGCGTCTGTCAAATTATCCCTTCATTGCAATTACTCCGGCATGTATTTTACTGCTTGTCTGTTAAGCAACAGCCCACTGTCTCCTGTCAAACCTCTGCCCACCCTCCCTGAAGCATGACAACGCCGCAGCTATAGTCCAATGAGCCTTCTGTGTAGGTGTGCACACACTGTGTGTTTGTTAACTCCACAGCCCTGCTAATGTAATGAGCCATATCACAGGAAGATAGCAGGAGAAAGGTGGGAGGAGTGACAGAGGACAAAGCAAAGTAGCAGGAAGGAGGCCGGGTTTCTCCTCATAATGACGCTCATGCATATTGTTGGTAGACGTTGCATCACTTTGGAACAAGAAGGCAACAAGAGGATGAACAGTATCTTTAGGGCTGTCAAGCCGAGAGCTTTATTTGGGAAAAATCTGTCCAGCAAAGCATGATAAGGGAATTTGAACACAACGTAGAAAAAAGAAGAGCTGTCATATTATATTTTACAACTGAGTGCAAATCAAACGCTGAGGCTTGAAATAAATAGAAAATCGTGTTTGAGCCATAGTTTAACACAACATGTACATTCCTGCCAAGTTAACAGCACCTGTCCTCTTCTTCTAAATGAAATGTGGTTGTTGCCCTTGTCTATTATGCGTAGCGACCTCTGTATTGATAGCGCGAAGCTTTGCCTGTCATCAAGAAAAGAGATGAAAGCTGTTGACCCTGGACACTGCAAGTGCTGCGAGAATGAAAGATAAACTACAGATTAGTGATAAAAAAAAAAGCTGGGTAAAAGATAAGATAGACACACTGCTGAGCAACACACATATACGCCAATAATAACTAATTACATTGTGTAATCAAGGTTTTCTATGAAGCTTCCTCCAGAGCAGCAATATTTTTTTTAATGCTACACCACCCGATTTAATAGTCTGATGGATTTTATCCGTACTTTATTCATAAGGTGTCAGTGTTTATGCAACTGTTCTATATTATAATAGAAATGTATGTAAGGAACGTAATTTAATTGCTGAACAAGAATTATTCAATGTGATGTGCTGAGTAACAACTATAACAAAAGAATGAACTTCAAGACAAACCGTCACCACAGACACAGAATCCACCCTTTACCTAAAAACACCAGCATGCTCCCGATGAATGAAAGCGTAATATTTCACATATTTTACTCCCTAAACATAAAAACAACTGAAGCTGATGTGAATGTCATATTACAGCTATCTCTGTTCTCACTGGACTCGTTCATTTAGCTTTTTACATCTGAAGTTGGCTCATCAATAAAAGCAGTGCCAAACATTACCACAACTTGAAGTTTACGGTGCATAGAATGACAATGGAAATCGCATAATGTTGATTGTTTTCCACGTGGAGTTAAACACACACACATATTTCTAACCTGCCATTACACTGCAGGCATTCTTTAATGCTAGCTTTAACACATCTAAATAGCTTTTCCTTCAGCTGGAATGCACAAAAACCCCAAGACATTCTCAAAGTACCAAATACACCAAGATTGCATCTTGGCAGCGCTTATATCAGAATGAACTCTAAAGACAATAATAATCCTCCTGTAACTGTTGTTAATACACATCTCATGTAAGCATGTCGATGTGGTATTTCCAGACTGATGCATGTGTAAGTGCTCGAGAATCTGCGAGGATCAGTGGAGCTGCAACGCCTGAATAGCTTTGCATACATTTAAAGTGATGAGATAGTAATCCTGTGTAGCTGGGTCCGCATCCACATATCTCATGTTTTTCTTTTCCCACTCCTACTCTTTGCCTCCACTTGTCAGAAAGAAACTCCAGAATCGCAGAAAAAGAAACTCTTTTGGGATGATTACCAAAATATAATGGAACCTGCATGAAAAGACAACTGGATAATATCAGGGGTTTTGCAGGGTGCAAAATGCTGCAGAGGAAAAACTTGATCTTTTTTTTTTAGCCATTCCTTTAGCTCATTCCTTCTCCATGCTGAAGTGTTTTGCTGTTGGCTGCCTGTGGGACTTTCTCACTCGTTTCCTCTCCCAGGAAGTGTGCACACGTCTGCTGCACAGCTTATACGTATATATAAATATAAAACACACAAACGATGCAACAATGCACATGACTCAAAAATGTACTGTATTTGAAGAAGATGAAATACTCAAAACTCCTGCACTCATAACATTAGTGTGACTCACTGTTTGCAATTTTTGTCTGAGTCAGATTCTTGGCAGCTGCTTTATGAAACTGTGTGGAGAATGTGAAATTGCATTCACTGACTACAAAGCTCCAAAGCACTGATATCACACATGGCTTTAGTTGGTGAGTGTCTCAGGGGAACCTGTAACAGCTGAGGTGACATCGCTAATAGAGTCAAAGGCAGCAATAGTTTCCGATTTTGGGAATAAAGCATCTTTGCTTTGCTTGTGAAGCTTTAGAGGAAGAAAATACACAAAGCTACCATCAGCAAGCAACTAACAGAAAAACTACTGAGATTCAAATATCATATTATTTAATTGTATCTGTAAAATATATTCAGCTTTAACTGCAGGTTAAACTACTACTACTTTTTTGGGGTCTGACAAAGTTGCATTGTTCGGAGATGATCACTTTATTCTTGGATTTAAAGATAACACTGAATTAGTTTTTATTTTAAACACTGAAAAGTCTCCTTTTAGCATTACTGTCTAGATCAAAAGTTAAAGGTAAATATGTAACAAATATGTTAAGTGTAAATCAGTAAAATAGAGTCACCAATGTGTGTTTGAAATGTGCAGGTCCATACAAGTAAAGCTCAGCATGTCTTTGTTGTGTCCTTTAAAACATTCCTGTTTAGTTTTTTAGGGTTGATGTAAGGATTATTAATAGTTTGCTGCAAAGAGGCAAGCAGGCTCCTCACTGTTAGGAAGCAAGAACCACTATTCAATAATTTTTGGGCTGTCTGAGTAAATTATTTGTGTAGTGTACTATGTATTTAACAGGTCAAAGCACATTCACTGCTTGGCCTAAACACAACCAGTCTACAGAGCAAAATGTTTCAATGAGGCCATCCAATTCATACAGAGGTAATGAACCTAAAAATTGATCCAATTCCACTAATGGCTTTGACTGACCCTGGGCATAATGTGCTGTTGCTTGTTTAATGGCATATTCCGAACCTTGGATTGGGATTTGATTTTTAGATCAGGTCCTGAGTGAATCATTAGGGATGATAGGAGGAGGAGGCGGCTGTAAAAGCCAAAATGCCTGTGGCAGACGGCTATCAGTCTGCTATCGCGAGCTCATGCATACTAAACATCTGCACAGCTCTAGGTGAGGCATCGGAAGCATACGACTCCGACAGCATCGCCGGTTTAATATTAGGCTGCAGTGTTACTGCTGCGAAAGCTGATCTCGATCAAATGGTTAGTGACTTTGAAGAAAGGACGCTGGCAGTGATGATGACACCAAAAATGGGTGATACAGGGACTGTTGGTACCTTGGCTATGATTCTGATTTTTCCTTGACTCACTTCAGAATGAGTTTCCGTTTGATGTTTAACCACGCTATAGAAACACAGCTCCCTGAGATCAGACTGTGGTCGGGGAATATTATTGATTAGTTGTTGCTTACGGGAACAATTCATGAATTATTGAAAAGATCTCCTGCCTCGTGGATATTTGCATCTTAGTTGTCATTTAATGAGGCATTTGGGTTTTTATTCTGGCGGACAGATGATTCGTCAATCTCTTTTATAGCATCTGGGCAACTTTGTTAGATTTCATCAACTTTATAGCCCCTGTGTTGACACAAGACATTTTGGACTCCTATTACAGAGCTGAAATTTACCTGGAAGCAAAGAGCAAAAAGGCAAGGGAGAAATAACCCAAAGCAAAGAAGATGAAAATAAATCACCAGCACACTGCCCTTGGCTCAGGGCACAATCACGCACTGCTTAAACGCGCAAAGATGAATAGTTTGCTTTGGCTCACATTGCTCCCATGTGGGCAAAAACAATGAACTATTTGCAGAAGAACCTCTCACCACTTTCCCAGGTTATCTCCTGGAGCATCAACACGGCACCTCACTCGTAATTTATTCACATCTCAGGCACCATCCACACCACCTCTGAGGGGGAGATGATGGGGCCTGCGTACCCACCTGCCTGTCTGCCTCCCCAGAAACACATTAAACAGCTCAGAGTTTAAACATTCTTTCTGGAGATCACTCAGAGCTCCCTGTCGATGCCTGGGAAGCTTCACAGAGATCCCGGTGCCGCCAGGCTTTCCCCACAATACGGCGCATAGGGCTTAGAGAAGACGAGAGACTGAGACAGAGAAAGCGAAACATCCTGCCGTCACTGTAAATAATTCCTCTTTGCTGGTTGAAAGAAATAGCAAAAAGCCCTTTGCCTTCTCTAACTAGCATCTTCAAGTTGAAAGTCAAATGCTTGCGTATTGTCAGTGCCGTGTAGAGAGCTAATGCAGGTACAGCGCTCTCTGTTATGTTTCACCCATTGTGTGGGGCTCCAAGCCAGAATGTGTCAGTGTCACAGTTGTCACGCATTAAAGTAAGACTGATAGACAGGACAGCTGGGTTCAGCGCAGCTTGAAGTGAGAGAACGACATCATTTATGACGCTGAAGTGTTGAACTGATTTCTTTTACTCCACAAGGTGACGTGGATCGGATTAACAGATCACTCCCACTATAAGCTGAAGCACGCATCAAAACAGATCCAAACAACAGTGCTGCCATAATCACGTATGAAGGTTTAGAGGGAAAACACCGTTTAATTGACAGGAACAACACTGAACAAACAAAAGACCTTCAATGTACAACATTAATCAATGGCTCACACATTACTTTGATGATATAACTAGAGCTACAGATGTGCAGTGATTCCTCTGAACAACAGTCACACAATCCACTGTCATAATGTGGGGACAGAACACACACTGCTGGGCTCAGACAACCGTCTAACATCCCCCCAAAACAACTCATTGTTTCAGCCAACACATGCCCTGACATTTGGTTTTCACAGTATCTAATGATCATTAGTGTATGAAAGCAAAACCCTGTTTATGAACCATAAATGCCACAGTTACAGGCCAGTCTAATAGCTGAGCAGATGATTTGCAATGAAGGCTTTAAAGCAGTCTGGATTCAATTACAATTGGGAGGAAACTGCATCCACAGCCGAAAACCAGAGCAGGCTGCATCGGCTACAGATTATATTCCAGGGCCTGTAATGTAGTGAGCTTTCACCATCACCGTTGGTCTCTGACGGCCAGATAACACAGAGCTGTTAGGGATTAAAACACTAACAAGAACACACGTCAAGGGATTTTAAATGTCCCCAAGTGTGCTATTTAAAAAAAGCCTAATCAATGTCATCCACTTCTTTTACCTAATAAGCGTTCGGCTGTTGCCCAAGGATGTTTCACTCTCCCTCAGAAATGAAGGTTAAGACTGGATCGGTTCATTTGCCCAGACGGGGCAGTCGTGTTCAGGAAGAGCCGGGTTGTCTGTCTGGGCCTCAGGTCAGCCTCTGAGTTTCACTGTGGGTGTTGTTTTTCACGTATCCCAGCCGTGCTGTCATTAAGTGAACTAAGGGTCAGAATGCTTTGTTATTACAGTGCAATCGCTGGGATGCGTCGTAACAAGATGAAAGCCAGACAGCCTCTTCAAGGACAGCGTTAGGATGTGCTTATGTCAGCAAACATGCTTTGTGTTGCTTCGTATAGTATGCAACACGACTATGAGAGCAGTAGATAACTAAGCAGTCATCACCATGACAGCAGATTATTAGTCCCCTTTCCAAATCACAGTGGGACATTTAGTTGACTCAGCGACTACAGTGCTCATTTGTTATACATCTAAGCAGCAGCATTTACAAGCCCACAAGCTGCTTGTTTATCTGTGTTCACAACCTGTCATTCCATCTAAGTGAAGTTAATAGGCACTCACTCAGAACATGCATTGTTGTTACCCTCTAAATGAAACACTTCACAGCTGCCTCTAGCATGCTGGCTGTCAAACCGTCTTCCGTCCGTAATAGAAAGCTTTTTTCATTAACACTGTCAAACTGAAGAGGAAAAATAGCAAAACTGGATCATGTCAAACAGCAGCCTGCATCACACGTCCAGTGTGGGATGTGTTCCAGGCATCCCAAAATACAAGAGGGAGGCAGGAGTGAAGACGGTGAGTAAGGAAGATCTCCTCACGGTGTGGAGGATGCTGTTCTTAAAGAAATTAAGATTCAAGATTCATATACATAGTTACACAATGTAGATCACACACAAGTTCCCCTTTAAGTCAAAGTTAAAACCTGTAAATGTGAAAAAGGTAAATAGGAATATAATAAAAAACTAGGACTAATTATAAGAGGAGGCTAAATTTAAGCAAGAAAGGAACCGTAGCACTGGGTGGAGTGGATATGAATGTGTGGATATAAAGTGTGAACTTTGAAGTGAGAATAGTTTTATTATAGTTTATTATATATTAGAATATGTATGATACAGTGTACTAGATTACCAGTGGCATGTGAAAAGAATAAATGAGCAGCGTTCGTCGTTCAGATGTGTGAAGAGAATGGGGCGGTGTGAGGTGTGGTGCCGTGTCCTGCTTCAGAAGCCTCATGGTCTGAGGATAGAAGCTCTCTGCCTGAGTCGCTCAGTCTGGGCCATGGTGCTTCTGAGTTTTCTGAGATTTTTAATATTGGTTCAAAAATCAGAGCTTATTGTTAAAAATAGTGCAGTTACACTGTGGATGTCTCTATGCACTTGAACACTGATATGCCAAACTCTAAACATCAAAATCATCCTCCTGCCGCCTGAGACACTAGATCTGAATTATAACACATTACACCATTCACATGTTTTATTATCAATCATTAGCTCCTGCCATTGTTAAAGCAGCAGCGAGCAGAACTAAAAGATAAAAAGCTGTGTCTTCCCTCGCCCCATCCTCCTGCCTCCCTTCCTCCTCCTCACCACCATCTCTTAAGGGCTCCTCTTTGAAACATGGCTCAGAGAAAGGAATAAACACAATAGGTGTGCTATCAAGTGACAGGTGCCCTTGTTGTGCCTTTAGCTCACACTACAAACAAGCCCTCAGCCAGCACCCTCATAAAAAATGAAAGGACTTGACATATGTCCAGAATTCTTCTATAGAGTTACAGGCGCACAGTTGCTGCCTTAAGCAGACGGGTACAACCTCGTGTAGACACATACACACAACACGCACTAACAAGCTGTCCCTCCAGGTTACAAGACACACGCCTGTAGACGCTAAACGCTAGCCCGCTCACTTTAGCACATCAGCATGTGGGATGCATTGCTGCGAGTTTGCTGTTGCGCTATGAAAGGAGACGGAAAGCACAGTTCTTCTCTCTCAGCGAGGAGAATCAATGCGCTGCTATGGATTTGATGGCATGACAGACAGCTTTGTTTCTTCTCAGTGCTTCAGTACGTGCGGCGTGTTAGTGGAAATCAATGGGGAATTTAGTGTTATGATATAACTATCAATTGATGACTATGCTTGTCTGATAGCTACACGTCAGCTCAGCAGCAGGCCGATTCCGTTTATACACTTACTGCTACTGAGGGCTTTGATGGCCTCAAGTTCGCTGCTGAGTACCTAATATATGGAGCTCTGCGGATTTTAACAAAGTTGACTGAGGGTTAAACTGAGTTTTGCTCTGGGGTCCTCAAAGACGTGAGATACTCTGGCAGACGAGGCTGGAAAACTGGAATAATCCTGAATTGTCCTCCTGTCACTGCGCTGTCAGTTCCCCTTTTAAATTATTCACTCTTTAGTTTTTGCCCTCCATCTGCCGCATATTACTGTGTAAACTCTCCCTGACCTTTTCACAATCCCCTGTGCATTCAATCATGAAATGAATTATTTATACTACCAATGCCACATCAAAGTTATTGTTTACATTAGGTTATAAAATCATGCGCCGTGTCACAGAGCTGAAGCTAAAGGTTTGACCCACTCACGCAAACACAAAAAAAATACATTTACACAGTCCACGTGTTGGATAGATTTAACCTCCTGCTTTGATACACAGCAGCACGACAACATCAACATCCACTAAATGAACAGGATTCCTCCACGACTCATACAACAGCTGCTTCTTTCATGTGTTTAATGCTCGTCTGTGTGCACCATGCGACTTGTAAACACTAAAAGGTGTCGTGAATATGCAGCGATCTGGGGTAGATTTGAGCGAGACAGAGAGAGAGAGAGAGAGAGAGAAAGATGCTTCTGCTATGCCCGGAAATGTTCACGTAACATAATTCATGGTGCTCATGTTTGACAGGCACAGTCCTGCAGAACGACAGCGGTGGCATCTAATCTAGATTCATTTGTTACATTCATAGATTCTAAATCATCATGCCATTAAAAATCACACATGTTTTATCCACATTGCTTTGAGGATGTGTCAGTCAATATTAATCACTGACTATTCATGACAGAAGATGATTCAGCTTGTTCTAACATGATATGACTTCATGATAAACACAAGCATTTGATTTACTATTCACTCAACCCTGAAACTCCATGCAACCCGGAAACCATTTAAGAATGGCAGAAAAAGTCTATAAAAAGTATTATCAATATGGAGAATTGATTAATTGTACTTTACAGGGCATCACCACGGTGGTGTGGTGTGGTGTGGTGGTTACCACGGTTGCCTCACAGCTGGAGAAAGCTGGATGTGAACTCGCTGCTCACCCAGTTGATGCTGCGTGGAACTCCAGCTCCACTAGGTGAGATTGTTCCTGTGAATAGTTGTTTGTCTCTTTGTGAGCCCTGCGTGACCCTGCTACGTGAGTAACGATGTTTAGGCACAATAAGAGACCTTTTCTCAACGGAGAAGCAGGTAGATTCAATATAACTGCAAGGGACAGTTCAAACACGATAATGTTGCAACAACAAATCTCTAATTACATCATAGTTTTCTTCATTACAAACACTGTGTGACTAAAGCAGGTTTTATCAGTGAATGCTGCCGTGTTACTAATGTTACGAGTTGTGTGAATCTTTGAAATGAGCAAAGTCATTTCTCCTTCTCTGAATTACACTCTTGATGAAGCTCTTGTGTTATCTGTGTTTCAGACGTGGTTCTTTTTAGCTGTAGTTAAAGGCTGAATGTATCTTTGTCAGATAAATCAAGGCCGGGCGCTGCCACTGAAATGACGATGACAAGCTTGCTTAATCCTAACAGAAGAAAACACAGTGTTATCCTTTTAAAATAACATTCTGACTTTCTGCGTTTGCCCTTTCTGCAGGATAGATTCAAAATTACAGAGAAGTTTAATACCACAGTGATTGCACACAATAATGAGATTACAGAAAGCAGCTGCTCGTTGTATAATTTAGCAGTGTGGTTAAGAGGTGCTTTGAATGCAGCCTAGCTCAAGGGAACTTGGGAAATCAATGAGCCACAGGGGAGCGTGCGGCCCTGTATGTGTTCAGCTTAAACTGGTTTAAGAGGCAGAATTTAAAGGCCGTTTACAACTTTTAAGGAATCAGCAGTTTCACAGAGTGTGCTGTGAACAATATGTTTTTGTACAGTAGTTGTTATAGCAAATCTGTTCAGTACCAAAAAACCTAAGCTGAAAAGGTGTTATTAATAGTTAGCTGAGAGAGTTAGCGACAACATGCTACAACATGTTGTATCGTGTAGTTTTAGTCAAACAGTAGTGTAACTAAATGCTTTCATTCATTTCCTGTTAGTGTACAATCCCACTTCATGATTCAGAAGAGCTGATGCTGCAGGGTTCAGTGTTGTAGTCAGCAGGAACAAGACATGGCGTCCTGAAGGTAGAGCACACCATTATAACAACACAACCTGAAGACATTTCATTAACTACTCTAAGGATGAAAGCAGTGATGTTATTCCTCTGTATAAAAAGCTTTTTTTGGACCAAAGCTGGAAGGAAGACACACAATTAGGTCGATAATTAATATGTGATGAGTCTCCTAATGAGGAACATAGCCTATGCCTATTATACCGACAAGACTTAATTAGGTTTCATAAATTCTTCACAAACCACAGATGCTGGATATTTATATATTAGCTTAATCTTGTTCAGTGTGTGCGTTCAACAACTGGTAACTCTCACATAGACGAAGGCTTGATGATTGTTTTGCTTCATTACATTGTTTTTGTAATGCAGAAGTCTTTTCCTGGCTGTCTTGATAACGCCCGCTTTCCTCCTCCTCCTCCTCTCAAAATATAGCAGCTACAAGGCGGAAGCTGGCATCCAGTGAATATCCATCTAAGTGATTTTGACAAGTGAATCAGGCAGATACCCAATACAGGTGACCCCAGCTGTGACCCCGCACAGACTGCAGGCTTGTGCAGCTCTGACAAGTGAAGGTTTCCATCCTTCCGTGCTCGCGTGGTCGATGGCGTGGTCATGTTAACTGTCTGATTTTGAGGAATAGCTTTGTTTTATTGGCACTGATGTTTCTGACATCCAAACGGCTGTACACCACAAGCATTAGGAGATTTTCCTCAGTGAGATACAGTCTCTTCTAAACTAATGTTGTCTGTGTCATATTTAACTGAACATAATAAATAGCATTAAAACAATGAGTGTTTTGATGAAGACAGCTCCAGCTCCACTGGAAATAAATCGCTACCATCTCTTAGCACTCCTCTGTTTGAGTTGTACGTCCTTCTCTCTGTGGCACCTGATTTGCACATCCTCACCGCACAGAGCAAGCAGCCTCACTCTCATCCCATTTCCTGCATAGCGGCTATAATGAATCTTTTATGATTTCATAATACATCCAATTATTCCACCCCTGTTAAAATCACAGTGCACCACCTGGAACCACTTGGCTGCTCTTTCTTCTAATTTCTCTGCCTCATTTGCTTGCAGATTCTCGCCCTATATGTAAATGAAAATAGCCCTTTTCACAGAGCCAACGAAGGAGGACAGAGCACTGAAGGTTTCTTCTTGAGAAGATGGGGCTGATGATCCTGTCCAAACATTTGCAACATGGGTAAATGCTCTAGTCATTAATACAGCCCAGTTGTATGGCTACCCAGTGGCATTTTACGTGTGTGCTCACTGAGAGAAGGACAGAGCAGTCTGAAGTGAGCAGCTTTTACAGAGGGAAGCCGAAGAGACTGGAGGAAGAAAGAGACCAAGCTGCTGCAGTAATAATGGCTTCTTCATAACTGGACTGATGGATTAGATCTGTCTGTCTGTGCAGCTGCTGTACGATAAAGCATGGAGCAGCAGCAGGGGGAGGAGGAAACATGACAATAGGGACTGTAGACTGTCACTCCGTCTGCTGCGGAACAGCTCCGTTCTGAAGCTTAGATACTGTTTTTCCCCATCGCTGTTTCTTACCAACCACGCCACACTAACACTGTGTTTTTTTTAGTACACTGCTGCTGTTTTAATCAGTTACTGCCATTTAATAGTATATTTCTATTCATATCTACACATAGATATGGATGGATTTACAGAATAGCAGGGGTAGGTAATTCTGGTCCTCAAAGGCCACTGTCCTACTTGTCTCTCTTTAACTTTCCCTGCCCTACCCACGGCTGATTACCTGGGGCTGGAAGATGCCAACTCTAAAGAGGGAGGAGAACAACAGGTATCTCCCAGCTTCTTATTGTCTGGTCAGTAGTGGGTGGGGCAGAGAGTCCTTGAGGACTGGTAATGCCAACCCCTGCACTACAATATATAGGACTATTTATAGACAATACATACCGCATTTGATAACTAACTACCCACAGATGTTAGTGACAATGTGGTGCAGAATGAGCCAGTACTGTCCCAGTCTTGGTTTAACCTCAGGTGTTACAGGAAAGACACAATATTTAGCATATTCTTTGAACATGCCAAAGCTACCTCCAGCTTTTTTTTTGTTGATGAGCTACTTTAAAACTAGGAGACGGAACATGTGGTGGGGCTCGCCCTTTGGGTAACTTATATTTGTAGAGTAAATTTAGAAATGCTAGTTCCCTTGTTCAATTTGCTTTCTATGCGATTGTTTCCTCTCTCCCCAAGGACTCCCACTACAGCTGTTCACCAGTACTGCAGATATTAGCTGCTTGTTCTCTTAAGGTCTCGGCCTCGAGTCACACAGCGTAGGTAGATCATTGTTTCTTAATAAACGATGAAGGGTGAAAGTGAACCTTGAACAGTCATAGTAGCTGAAGTGACCTCAATTATATTGATAGAAAGAGAACGCTGTGCTGAACGCCCAGGAGTAACAGGCTACTTTTAGGCTGTTCATTTTATATCGCTCTATAACTCTCTATTGCCTGTAAATATCCAATTAGAAATTACATCAAATGTCCCAGGAGAATACCCCCCCCCCTCTCCATACACCCTCTCCCTCAGAGGGCTCAGCAATAAAAATCAAACACACAGTATATTATTATATTGAATCCACCTGCTGCCATTAATAAGATTATTACCAGGAGAGGTGTTTATCCAGACAGTAAACACACACGCTTTCTAGTCAGAACATCAAGTGTCTATTACTTTTTGTGTACCCCAAGGCTGATTTGGCTGATGTGACTGATTCAATCTTGGCCTCAGATCAGAGGAGGAGGGATGGGGGTGTCAGTGGGAGCCATTTGTCACTATGTCTACTGGGCAGATTACCTGTCAGATTAGAAAACGCCCCAGTCAGCCGCTTAGACAGGTGGTCGGCCCAGATACATCATGATGGCACTCTTCATGATGTGTTCAGCTCTGCTCAATACACCACACAATATCCACACATTCCCATAACACACACACACACATACAGTACGAAAGCAGCTCCATCGCGAGAGGCATTCTGGCAAAAAGCTCTGTGGAATGAAGAGTCTGGTTGCCCACAGGCAGAGCACATGTGTAACCAGCCACGACACTAAACACAAACCCGTTATACATTCATGGTGGTTGTGATGGTAATTACTCTCTGCTGTATTTCATTTAGAAGGAGATAGTCGTAGATGTAGAAAAAGAAAATCAGCTCCGCATATGGTGAGGGGTTACGATCAATACAGAACGGTTTCTCCTTAGTTAGCTTTCTTTTTGGATACTCATAAATTAATTCTGTATGAAACAGCAGAACCCAAGCAGAGTTCAAATGCGGGCAATCAATATTCTCCATTTATTTTTCTTTCTTCCTGCGTTTTACTATCGGAGCTTCCTAAATGCCCATTCAGCTAGCGTAGTCTATTCCTTATGCCCGTTATGAATAACAAACCGCTGCCTCAGATTTCATGGGGCTGGCAATAAAAGAGAGCTGAATGTGTTGGCAGACCAATTCAAAACGTTCAAAAGTTATTTCACTTTCTCTGTGAACACGTCGTTTCTGTGGGATTTAAATCTGTCCAGCTATTTCAGAGGAGTGAGACACTGTGACATCCACCTATGGATTTTTATTCAGCGACACAAAGAAAAATGGTCACCATTTACTCGTCCTTTCTATGTGGCACTGTGGCTGCAGAAGTGTCACTATCTATAAAGCGTCCTGCTCCAGGTGTTTTTATAAAAATAAATCAAATGGATATTCTCTACCTTTGTGTGGACCTCTGTAATCATTACGCTGCATTTTCACTGCTTTGCTCTCTGAACACCTGCGAGCAACAGATCTTTAGTCTGCCAGGACAGACCGTGTTTCGCCTCCACATGTTGAGACCTGGAAGCTCTCTGTAGAGGATTAATGAAGTCCTTCATGCTCAGCCAGATGATAAGACACAGGGCCGACAGTTTCTCTGAGAGAAAGCTGTAGTGAGGAATAAGGCTTGTGACTGTTATTGCAGAGAGGCAAGTCACAAGTTACAGCCCTCATCATACGTTTCTCCTACACTCTAATTGGGATGACTACAGTGGTGATAGCTGCATGTCTGTAGGGATGATGATGATGATGATGTCAGTGTGTTATTGTGTTTTCCAGTTATTTGGTCCTTTACTTGCATATATTGTTGCATACATACCCAATGTTCAATACCAGTTTGTTTTAGTGCTAAACTAAGATGGTGATAATTAAACGTGGCCTAAGAGCCTTTAGATGTAGCTCCACTGTGCCTACACCGCCTCACGGACTGGTAGCATTACTGTTTAATGTTGAAAGTGTTCACAATCAGATAAATGCCTAACAATCCACACTCTCCGTGTTTAATGAGCTCTTTTTTAACCCACTCTGATGCAGGGATTTTAGTCAAATACAGTATTTGTATCAGAGGCTGTTCACAGAAGGAACTCCTCTTTCTTTCCTCTGCCGTGTCTCATGACCACAGATCTGGTCGAGGTCAAGGTGAAATAAAACAGCACTTGTTCGAGCTGCTTCTACACCTCTGCTTATGGAGGTCAGTGGTATCCAAGTCCTAGTATATCTCACATAAACTGATTTTGTAATGCACAACAAAGGACAACAACAGTAATTTGTAATAATTATCTTGTGCTGCAGATATTTCTCTGAATGTTACAGGGAAGTTCCATAGCATCATTCCCACTGTCACTCTGCCAATGAATGAGTCTTATTTTTTTCCTAACCTAATTGAGGTGCAGTCTCATTTTCTTTGGGGTCCGACATTCGACACTCGAATTTCAGCTCATGCTTACACTATTTTTCCAACACGTTTATTAAAGTCCAGCTTAAATCATTTTCCCCGTAGGAGGCTGGGATACAGACACCGACACTCTGAGGCAAACACAAGTGATGTGAAGTGGAGTGGATACCAGCTTACAAGCAGTCTAATTGCCATTGAACTAACAGTCAGTAATTAATTGGTCTTATCCTCCCTCTGGGGGCAGCGGGATGATGGGTGGTCTGATGAGTTGTTGTGGCTACCTTCGCCTCTGTCATCAATATTACCACCACATCTAGGCAGCACATCATCTCCCCTGATGAATGGTTCATTAGCTCCTATTACAGTGTCATTGCACCGCACTTGTCCGCGCGCCAAGAAGCAAAGCAATGAAGGACATTTTTACTGTCTTCAGCCTGCCACTGACACCAAGAAACATTTTTGACACCTTCAGTGACTTTTAGCATTATTTGTGTTCTTATTGTTTTCTCACTGAGTCATTGGGGGTTAGTTGTCTGTTGCTGTCAGAATGAGAAAAAAGAAAGGGAGCCCTGGAAATGCAAAGGAAACGAGGATGGGCCTCCTGATAGCTGCACAGCATGAATAAGTTAGTAGGTTGACAAAGTTCATCGGAAAACAAATTCATTTCTGGATTGAATTTAAGCACTCTGGAAATCCTCACGGCACTTAGGGGACGTGAATATTCAGTTTGTTGGCTCTACTAATTTCCTTTCCCTCTTATTTTGCCAGTAACACACATTAATAAACTCTAGCTAAATACATAGGTTACTCAACAGAATGTTTTATCACCAGGCTTGATAAAGTCTCTTTAGCTCACACACACACACGCGCGCCATACAAGGCCTGTGGAAGCCACTTATCTCAGAAAGTCATTGGGGATCTTGTGGGGGTGCGAGATGGTCTACTGACTATAAAGGAGGAATTCATGGCAGGCTCTGCCATTCATACTTGACTGCGCTCTGTGGAAGCCCGAGCAGCATCATTGTGACATCTGTATGACACGCTAAGTACATGATGTCGGTTACAGCTCAAGAGATCTGTCTTCTCATCGAGGACGCGACAGAGTCTTTGTGTTTTAGTTGAAGAAGGCTGTCATAGAGGAAAACACGAGTGTTCATCTATATCCGTGTGTGTGTGCTGGCTTCATTCCTCACGCTGAACACTGTTTATTGGATGAATAAATTGAGTGTGACACACTTTTAACTCCATCCTGGGATGCAGATAGGAGCTCTATTAATTAGCTGTTATTGGAAAGCTGAAGTGCTGTTGTAGTAGGAGGCTAAACCAGCATTAATACTGGCATGATGATTAAAGGATCCAAATATTTCAGGCTCTTCCATTACACATGCTCACACATTAGGCTTACTTTATCTAAGTGATAACATCTCCCACGGTTACAGGAAACCTTTTTGTCCTCTCTAATGTCACACAATAGGGTTACAAACTGCAGCCTGTTTTAAAAAGGCAGGCATTTTTATTCCATGTGCTTTCTTTCTGATCTGTATAAAGTCATATTGCAGAACTTTAAACCAAATCTATGACCATGCTTGGAGTCGTGTTAACCTCATATGTCCAGCGTAAATCAGGTTCAGCCGTTGGATGAGTTCAAGGCGCACTAATATTGTGATGCTGAGCAGGTATCTTCATCATATTTATCAAGTGATACATTTATTAGCAACATTTTTACATTAGCACAACATGCAGGTGAGGTGCTGAATGAAAAGGTTTGTAGTTACCAAAATGATTACAAATAACCACGAGCAGTAATGGCAGATAAGAGATTACCTGCTGCGATAGATTCATACACGAGTTGAACTGCTCAATCTACAGCAAGCAGGAAAATCAGGGTGATGGATGGATGTAGGACAGAAGACAGGCTGACTGATGCAGTGGTAGGCCTCGTCAGTCCTGTGAGAAGACGAGTTCAGGGGTAAGGGTCTACAGACTGGACAGAGGTGCTCTGTGCAGATATGAATTATGCCAAACCAGTGTCACAGGGATGTCATCATCACACCTGGGTGAAATATGATCAGCGTGTGCATGACCAAAAATGTCTGGAGCGTATGTGAGAGAGACTGGATGGAGACATGAGGAAAATGTGTCAGCGTGAGGAAATAATGAGGGAACACCTACAAAACAATCCAAAATTACTCTGACATTCTTATTTATAACCTGCGTGTGTTCAGACATCCACACTAATTGCTGCCGCGTCTCAGTCAGCTCCTTCACGTTACAACATCCAAGCTGTCCAAAATGATTTATTACCCTGCACATTCTGCACATTTTGGGTTTCCTTCCTTCCCTGTCAGGTAATCTAAAACATTATTTTCGTCCTGATTATATTACTGGTGAAGATATATACTCTATATTGCACTCAGACACAGACACTTGGGATGTTTCCCTCAAATCATCTTCTAACCAGTTCAAATACAAACATATTGAAATGCGGTGTTGTGTCATTCACAGACACCCACTTGGCGGATTAGTGGCAAAGAGAGGAAGCCATGTTTAAACAGTGGCTAATCCGTTAATTGAATGCAGATTTATTCAAGCCCCGTGCTTGGACTGGATTTAACACACTCTGCTGGGAGCAGGGAGGGGGAAGGGTGCTGCCTGCCAGTCATGGGTCAGACCTGCTTTCTTCATAGTGAAAATTGATTCTCGGCCCATTTTACAAAACCACTGTCATTTTCATGTCACATTAATTCTTGCCCCACTGTCTCGCTGAGCAACGCTGGGATTAACCTCACACAGCTCTGCTGTCAGTAAACTAACACATCCACCTGACTGAACTGTGAAAATGACCTTCTATATCACTTTGGCGACGTAAATGAATGTCACATTCAGCCACTCAAATGATCCCTCAGTCAATTATAACAGGTTTCCATCACTGTTATAGTCAGAGATCACACTGGTCATTCTTATAGCCTGAGGCAGACTGAGGATACGTCGTTATCATCATTCTGTGATTGCTCACATATTGTTATGAGGATGGCAGACATGCCTGAGGTGACAGCACCTTAGTGGAGAGTGCACTTTATGTGGCGGCGTTTGACAAGAGAGCTGTTCTCTCTGTGAGGGATGAATCCGTTAGAAGTTGTTTTATTTCACATGTGTAAAACGTGTGTGCCAGGTTTCATCGCACCTTTGGACAGTATGCAGAACAGAAAGGGAGATACTGGAATGGACATGGAATAGGGAAAAAGTGAGAGCGTCAGCTCTGAGCAAATTTAAGGCCAGAAGAGGAGTTCCAAAAATATTCCAATGATTGTCTACAGGGCATCTTCTGAAAGCAAAATTTACAGGAAAAAAAGACAACTTAATAAAATGTAAAATGTAAAAGATAAAATGAGATAAAGAAACAAAAGATGCCAGCTAAGAAGAAGTCATATAATAAAAACATATGGAAGAGACTCAAGTGTGGTGAGATACTGAGATCGTCAGCAGCACTGCAAATAATTCTACTTCTAGAATTAGCTAAATGAGATTTTGAGTTTGCCCTGACGTACTAAGCTCGTCTTATCTCAGGTCCTGTGACCCTGTTTGTCTTTTTTACTAATTTGTTCTCTGACCAGGATTACATAGTAAGCAGACTTGCATTGGTTTTCATCATCATTATAAGTAATAACTACTGGATATTCTTACTCACAATGCTGTGCATTTTACATTTTGGGGTTCTTGAACATTCAACTGTGGTAAAACTGATTATTAGCTCAGACACGGGTCTAGCAGCTGTCCAAACAACAATTTCCCCAAGGGGATCAATAAAGTATTCATTAATTAACTGTGTATCCCATTTGCAAAGTATTCATATGGTTTGGCACTTAAAATGACAAAGCTCATAAAATGCATCATTCAAGATCAGTGCAGCCCATCTCACAGTGCTGCTGATCTAGAACACGCTGAGCATTAAAGTCTGTGTAAGCATAATTTATTAACCTGTATCATCGCACCTGCAACATGGCTGCATTAATACATCATCACTCACTAGAGAGTTTTGAATTAGTCACCGTTATTAGCACAGTACATGCTGCTGTAAGAGAAATAATTAGAAGAGAAAGCAGGTCAGAGAAATTATTAGAAGAGAAAGCAGGTCATCTTTTTCAGGGTTTTTTTGATATATAAAATGTCAGACCTTGGGAATTGGATATGTGTGTTTGTAGTAGGTCCACTGTCAGCACTTGTTAACTTATTTACCTTTGGCTAGATGATTTTCCCAGCCGACAGTGTCAGTGGTTCAATAGAACAAATTCCCAGCTCCTCAGAAGTATCAGCATATTAATCATGTATTTTAATTTGCTAGCCGCCTCATGTTGCTCTTTTTCTGCTTATGAGGCCGGTTAACCTGTGTTTGTGTATAGTTTGCAGCGCACTGCATTAATATGCTGCTGTGATTCTGGACCAAGTTAGCGCAGCACAATGATTAAAACTGTCCTCATCAGCAAGTAATACACAAGGGGATGCCAAAGTCATTAAAAGCTCTAATACTCTATCATTTCCTCCAGATAATCAAACTGAATAATGGAGTGGTGGTAAATGCCTTGGGCTGTGCTCTTATTAATCAGCTACTGAGGGCATGTATGTGTGACTTTGTGCACTCATGTGTGTGGCTCTGCCTGCATGCTAACTGCCTCATGTTAGGGTTGTAATGTGCAGTGAATGTTGCAGTTGTAGGTGTTATCTGCAATTACTACACTGTAATTATTGAGAACTGAAAAAGAAATTTATAGAGACAATGTTGGCTTTGAGTCTGAGTTATAGTTTAATTCCACAGTAGTTTTCCAAGCAAAAACGGGATCTCTTGGGACACAGTATGATAATATGGGATTCCAAAATACAGCTTTTATTTGTGCAGTTTAATGCGTTTGTTAGAATCTACAGTGCTGTATATTTGTTAAAATGAAGAAAATAAAGAATAAAACGAAGAGGTTGCTGTGCATGACATCTATACAGCAAAAAGGTTGATTTTTGATTAATTTATTATTGCAAAAAAGCCTATAATACTTATTACATTGCAGTCTATGTGCATAAGAGCATAATATATCAGGCTGTACTATCACACCTGTAACATGGGTGCAATAATACTAGATGATGATTGTACTAGAGTTAGTTTTGAATTAGTCTCTGTTATTAGTCCAGTCCACACTGCGAGAAGAGAAACAATTACAAGAGAAAGCACAAATTGTTAGACCTTAAGAATTTGATATGTGGTGCACTATAGGTCCACATAATATGTGAAATATTCAAGTTTATTTTCTTTGCATTGCCTTCCGCTTTTTAATATACAGCATGCTGCACTCAATGTATTTTCATCATCATGAAGAATATAAAGGCTGCTATGCAAACCAGCAGAACCTAACAAGGCTTACTTTGAAATGAATGTCCTAACTTTTTGTTAAGAAATTGTTTGTTAGCATGGAGTCATACTTCAGCAGATACTCGCCCATTTTCACATCTGCTCTATATCCAGTGCTAAAAAGAATGACAATAATAATCAATTAGGAAAATGATGGTTAATTAGGATTCCCACTTGAACTTGATCAACCCATTTCTTTTCTATTGTATGTCATATCCCAGGAGTGTCTGTAACTCTTTTCACTTTACTTCCTAAGTCTCAAAGTTACTTCAAGGCATCAGATGGAAGATAAAAGAGCAAACGCATACTCACATTCTGGACTAGAACTACTGAGCATGTACCATGTACCAAGTTTGTGTGAGGTTGCTCGTGTCATTACTGGATTTGAAAACAAGTATTTAATAGCGGCAATTTATACTAAGTGCATACATTAAGACAAATCTTAGTTCAGTCCAAGTGTTGTACAAAGTTGGTGTGGTGGTGGCAGCTGTGGGAGAAAAGGACGTTGGCATGAGAGTGATTACCAGAGTGATAGTGAGGAAGTGTCAGATTATATTGTCTGCAAGGCACACCTAAATAAATACGATGTGATCTTATTAGCTAAAGAGCTCTGAATGAGCCAATCTTTGTTAAGTATACTTGAAACAGCCAGATCCAATCAGCAAATGCAATGTGCTGCCTGATCTAATGTTAAATTTCATCCCTGTACACTCACACAAATTCTGAGTAAGAAAACGGTCAAACTACATAAAACCATTTACACAGCTTAGCGAGTGCTGGCTTTTACGGTATATTCATCACGTACATAGGAAATCAGGCTATTTCACCATCTACTGTATGTACTTTATGTCTCTTGTTTTGGTTATGCAATACAGCAGAGAAGCAGTTCGACTATCTCCCTCGTTTTTTCACATCTCTAGGAATATGTTGAATTGAACACAGAATTGCCATATTTAACGTTCGTATTCAGCTCTGCCATCTGATAGTCATTGGGTACTAACAACAGGATTATGACCTTTAAGCCAGCAGAGTTGTAGTAAACCATGTTGTTGTAAACAAACCCAGTGATGTCACCAATTCTGAGATGCCCCGTGGTTGTCTGATGCAAGCAAAGCCTCCTACACGTGTCTTTCTCATGGGATGTCAATACACGTCATTTCCTGACGTGCAGTGACAGTTGCTGTAACGAATAATAAGAACAATAGAAAGTGGAAATGGTCATTTCTGTTCATCTTTCAAAGCCATAGTTAATGAAACAACTGCAAAAGGTTGACACTTCCCTATATTTATCTCTCTCCAAAAATGTTAAAGTAAGAACTTGCACTACCTTTGATATAGTAACTATAGAAAGACAACACATTCTGTGACCCGTAGCCATCAAGTTCACCTTCACGTAACGCTAAAAGCACTAAAGGAACACAGTGACGTCATTACCTGAATGATAAAACAAGCATTATTTTCACTGGGTCATTTGTACTTGTACAACGGCAGCACGGCCCCAGTGATGAACAGAATGAGTGAGTCCAGGGTTAATGATTGTTTCACTGCCGCTCTACAGCAACATGTCCATGCTTTAGTCTGAGGATTACTGTAGTTTCTTAGTTCTGTCCCAGGCTGTATCACAATGACTAATTGTTTTATTAGACAAATAAAAAGCGCTAGATTCTTTTAATTCTTAAGTTCAATCTTTTGTTGCATTTGTTTTGTACTGTATTAAAAAAAATATTCAACTGAATGCTTTAAACAGATTTGATCCATCATTCAAAACGAGTCAGGTTTGATATGCAGAAATGAATTCAGTACAGTTTTTTAATGCTATCAAAGCCCATCCCCAACTCAGCGGGGCTTCCTCTTCATCTGATAAGAAGCTAATCTAATACTAGCAACAAATGTAACAGGACTGCATGTCAGACTCCGCTGAGGAAAAGAGAAGTTGATAGAAAAGCGAGGATAAAAGGCATTAGGAATTCAGTCCCATTTTTTCCATCCTTTTAGACTGTGTGTGCAGAGGGAGGGATTCACTTTGTGTATTTTGGAAGACCTGTCAGTGCATAAGTTAAGGATTATGGTTCATAAGTCATGGTGGCGCAGGATTTTTCCTAGCAGTGCTTTATCCTCACTAATAGCCTCAGAAAAGAAGAGGCAATGGGCCTCATGGAGAGTGCAAAAGAACAGCGTTTATAGAACACATTTTAGCCTACATTGAAGTGGAAAGCATTTATCAACCTATGTCGTTTAAAAAAGAAAATCGAGAGGAGGACGAGGCCATGAAACATTCTGCTCTGTCAGCATGTCTTACAGTTACGCCGGGAAATTTGATTTCTTGTCATAGATGAGGAAAGAGACAGTGGCATCCTGTAACCCTTCTCTGGTTTTAGACAGCAGCTAACTCTCCTTCAGATATGAAGACAAAGGCTCGTGGTAGCAAATATGCCATCTGTTGGGGGGGGGTGTATCTGGTGTGACAAGCTGCTTTTACTCTAGATCTGCTGTGTCGCAAAAGTTCCATCACTCCTCTCTGCACAAGCACTACCCATCACATCCCTGTCTTAGTGGAGAGATGTTGCCCCGGGCAAAAGCAGAGAAGATAGAATGAAAGACAGGGGCATCAAGCAACGACAGCAGGAGAGATGAGACATCAATGCATGAGTGTTGACTAAAAGTGAATCCCAGAGTGACTCCACTATGAATACTGATTGGCAAAAACGGAGCCTCATCTGGCAGCTTAACCATGCTGGGATCTAAATGAAGAAAACCTATTTAGTTTCCCATAATAGCTCAGTCTTCATTCCATCACTTCTACAAAAAGCCAGAGTTCCAGCAACACTGATAATGTATTCATCTGCAGTCTCCTAACAAGCTGCTTGTGTCAATGCATGGACGTGTCTGATGGTGTGAACTGTGAGGATTTCACTTTTTTATTTGTTCTATCACTTTGGAACCTGAAATAAATGGTGAACAGATTCTATTCTATTATTTATACATAAAAACCCATACTGTTCATTAAACATGAATCTAACCCCATATCAGGAGCTACGCCATCCAAATAATCAAGTACCTAACTTAGTTTGTGCTATTGCTACTACGGCACCCAGCCGTCCCGTACCAGGTGTGTCCCTGAGCGAGACTCCCAGCCCTAGCTCCCCGAGCGCCGCCTGTGGCTGCTCACTGCTCCCCCCAAGGGGGGATGGGTCAAATGCAGAAAAACACATTTCATTGTAACATGTAAAAAATGTATTCAATGACAATAAAGTGGATTCTTCTTCTTCTTCTTTTATTTCTGGTCCTACCAACCTGCTACTCTCTGCTGCTTGTTCTTTTCTCTCACACCAGCCGGTCGAGGCAGGTGACCACCCACCCTGAGACATGCTCTCTTCGAGGTTTCTTGCATTAAAGGGCGTTTTTCTTCCACACTGAGGGAGATTCGTTGTATTATTAAACATAGTCGTATATGTTTTCTTTACAAACCTCTCTTTGTAAAATTGTTGTGCTTTGACTGAGTTGAACTGAAATAGTAAACAGCTATTTTGTAATGATAATAGATCTCTCTCAGCAGTGCACCCAAATTATTTTTCCCCTTTGTTTCTTACTGATCAGGGCTATGTCATGATATGAAAGAATATATACAAAACTAGACTTAGCAATTTCAGAAGAAATCGCGTGGGGGAGCATGATTGCCGCAAGACGCCTGTCGGCGTCTTTGC
>JAUMHF010000006.1:3267394-3292572 GCA_032359275.1 Microctenopoma steveboyesi
AAGTTCAGAAAATTATTGCAGGTATCAGGAGAATCTTCCAGACAGACATTAGGTGGAGTATTAAGAACAGTGTCAATAGTCTTGAATAACACACCTGGGTTTTGACAATTGGAAGAAATAATGTTTGCAAAGTATTCCCTTTTTGCCTCTTTAACAGTGGTCTGGTAGCGATGGCGGCAGTCTCTTAGAATGTGAAGTGACAATTGCAGTTTGTCCTTTTTCCATCTGCGTTCTGCCCGATGACATTCCCTCTTCATAGCACGAGATTTATCATCATGTAACATCTCTAAATGTCTCCCAGCCACCACTTGCTGACCCCCTAACCCTGAACTGTAGCCAGACTTCCTCTGACTGAGCTCACCCATCAAATCCACTCCTCTTGCTTTTTCTGTCCCTGAGAAAGCAGTTCAAAACGGCAAGCTGGAAACAAACAGTGATGGTAGTTTTACAGATACTAAAGGCCCTAAAAAGGTCATGACCTTTATGAGGATTTAACTGTTTTTTTCAGTCTGTGCTTTCCTTCCTAAATTGGGGGTCAGAGAGTGCATCCAAGTGGTATTAACACCTGTGGTCTTTCTACTGGTTTCTGCTCCACTTTCTCTGCCCAGGTCATAACAACGGAAACCTGGAAACAAATCAAAGTATATATCAGGATGGCACTTCTTTACCTGCCTTGCCTGCCTCACAAAGTGGGCAACAACCTTGACACAGGTTATGTGGAAGAATTTTTTTCCCACTTTGTTTTTCTTGCTTTTGGTTGCTTACTTCCTGGAGTCATCGTGATTTGTAGTGTGCATGCACAGAACCTGTCCATGTAGGCTGGATGAATAAACTGAGCCTCACATGGAAAATACACGGATCTCTCTGACTACTCACTAGTGCAACTCCTGATTGGTTCACCATCTGCTTTGAGAGCTTTCAACCATAAAACACAGTGTTTCTAAGGCTTTCATGCTTATAGAGCATCACGTATAATTAACAACAGTCTGAACAGAAGTTGTTTTAATTGACAACACAGACATGTATGTATACGGATATGTAACCACTGACGTGTCTTGGCTGTACACTCTTACAAGTGCAATATTAGTGTACTTGTAATGTACTCTAACCTACTTCTGAGTTGATCATAGTTACTCAGATATAGTGAATATGTGTACTGTATTTTCACATGGAACAATTACTTCTCAAGTCACCAGACAGTTGTCTCACAGTCAACGGCTTCATTTGTGGCAAACCATGTCTATAGTTAACTTGTGGTTTTAACTATTGTATACTGTTGTGTATTAATAAGTATGAAATAGTATTTCTTTCATACGTTTTTAAAAGTGGTTTCAGGGAAATCGCTAAAATGAGTGCTGGGTATTCTTTGTACTTGTTAATATACTAGTACAAGTATAGGTAAAATGTACTTTCTGTATACTAGTATACTAGTACTATACTAGTTATTTTTTACTTATGAAGAGAAAATGGGAACATTGACATTTACACAGTGCATGAAGCTTCCATAATAAGCTGAAAATGAAGATAATTAATTTATTTGCAACCTGGTGTGGTTGTAGTTCACTATTGTCTTTGTCATTTGGTTAAATTACAGACAACAAACAGCATCTAATTAAAGACAACGGTTTGAATATAATAAGCAGATGTGTGGAATCATACACCAACATACTTGTTGCTGTATAGCAAAAACTGAGACACCTCGTTCTGACTGAGTCGGTAATTATCAGTGCATTAATTAAAACTGACATTTTGGATTGCTATTTATATTGAGCCAATTAGAGTGTGTTGCTACACTCTCTGAGGAATGTGCTTTCTAACTAACACAAGAGGCTGGCTTTCATTTTGGAAAAATGCATTTATGCTTTATTACAAACTCTTCAACCTTTTGCAGCTCTTACAATTTAGTGCAATTACAATTGAGTCTAATTTACACATACAGTACATTTTTTTCCCCTCACACAGAAGCATAAACCCACTGCCAAGTCCATTTCCAACGCCCTGCTGCCAAGTACTGTGAATATATTGGAGCTACAGACATGATGAAAACACTTGACCAGTTGTTCACTGCTCTGGCTGCCAACAGGCACTACGGATGACAGACAGACAATAAAAAATTCAAATTATTTACTTGTGTCACTATGTCAGTTCATGCAATATTTCCGTGGCCCTAAACCATCAAGATCCATTTTTCACTACGCAGAGGTTTTAAACTCCCGACTATATCCATCACGACCCATTAATGGAGTTGACACAATCTGCAAGGCATTGGCAAAAGATTTTTCTGTATCGGGGGAGCAGGGTCAAATCATACAGGGCTCTTTGGCACAGCTTCAACATATATCTGTGGCTGTGGCAACACGCTGGATGTCTTCAATCACAGCTGCTCTGCTCTCATTATTTTGTTGAATAATCTTAGCAGAGATTTTTGAGAAAAATTAGATCTCCTCATATATTTATTGTCTAATACAGTATATAGTGCACAGTTTGCTGCAGTAAAACTAGATTAACATTTAATATTAAGTGTGCATCAGTTAGCTTTACAGAGCAACCAGCTGCAATAAAAATTAAGCATGTATCAATTGAAAATTCATTGTGCTGAGGTTCATTTATATGCAGTATTCAGTCAAATCAGTGCATACAGTAGATTCAGAAAGCTGAAGTGGTCAATTAAGGGCTTTTACTACTCATGTACTATATCCTCTGATGGATGAAGGCACACTTCTGGGGAAACATTACCACCATTAATATAGTATTACTGCCTCTGATAAAAGAAAAAAGTCATTAATATTTATAAATCAGAATTTAGCAGACAGAAAAAAGAAGTACAGTAGTTTTCTAAACATGCCAACGATTTCTTCTCTGTTGGTGAATAATTATCTAAACTGAATATTTAATATCAGCATCTTATCCAATTTTCTTTTGACTTTTGGGTTCTACATAAATATGACATCAGTTGTCTTATTAGATAGCAACTTGCTTTGTTTAATTACAAGCAATTCATAGTTTTACAGTTCCCTGTTAGCAATCAGGTTAGCCAAAAGGCTTGATTGCTCTTAGATTTTAATTCAACAGCTGTGTTCGTAGATGTCGATTTCTTTCTATCCTTCCTTATAGAAATATGCTTATCTGCCCCGGTTTGACTAAATTCTCTACAAGCAGTAACGCTGAAGCACTTTTTAAAACAAAAGCAAATGTCAAGAGTCATTCTGCTGCTGCTTACAACAAAATGATGGTATAGTTCTTTATAGCACAATGGTATATGCCAAGTCTGAAGCCAGTCATGTCAGCAGGGAGCCTCATCAATATCTTTCCTTCATCTGTGTCGGAACAGCAGCCAGGACACAGTCACCAGGGTTAATGATGAGCAAAGGGGCAGATGTTTTCTGTTGTTATCTGCAGGGATGGCTCTCAGCCTTCGACTCTGTCACTGAATCACGGCAAACAGCATGTTAGCCCCTTTTCATAGTTGTGGGGTGATGATGACCTTCGAAAAATGATACGCGAGCCAATTTGTTTCCCCGGTGATGTGTTGGTGATGCTGCTTGCATTACAACTCGCTGTTGTCCTAAATCAAATAGGTACCGGGGTTTCACACAAACAAAGTGTAAAGATCATAATGGACTGCTGATTAATATGTGTGTCATGAATATAAGAGTCAATGTTAGACACAGAGCTCTCTACCTTGACAAATGAATACAGCTGAATGTACAAAGTGAGAGCACGCGCCTATGTGACAGAGAGAAAGAGAGCACCCAGGCTTGATAATTTAATGCCTCAGAAGCTTCTCTGCACAGAGAAAAATGCCTGGCTTTTAATTGCCTTAATCATGTTATTACTCTACAAAGACAAACGATGAATGCCATCTTATCTGTTAGGAACAAAACGAACAAGGCTGCCAAAGAAAAGGGAGAAGACATAAAGCATTTGACCCAAAATGAAAAGATATTTCTGTTTCTACAGTTCGTAGGTCCTCAGGGAAGCTTAATCTTCAAACAAATTTGGTATCAGTACTCTTTTACACCTATTCTTCGCCTCCATGTCAGATAAAGCCTTCATCATTTCAGGGCTTCCTCGGCAGAAAGATGACAAGAGATCCAGCAGTTAACTCAAAGTTTACTGTTACGTTGAACCACAGGCGCCCATTAGAGGCTATGGTATCTTCCTGTTGCTCTCGAGGCTGCACAGCGTGGCCCAAAGATGATAGCATCTTAAGAGTGCTTTAGTACTTTCAAGACATATTTCTGGACACTCTGAACACTGGACCTCTGCTGCAACCACAAAGCACCTACCTGTCAGAAACTACACTGATATATTCCTGAACTCTAGGCCAATTTAACATCAAAAACAAAACTGAGTCAAGGTTGTTTATTTGTGCATCTTATCTCAGCCTCCAAATTTACAACTAGGGAAGCCTGAGAAACACACTTGCTAATCCACAGTACATTACTTAGTTCAGTCTGTGCCAGCTGCTGGAAGGTATAAAATGGTAATTGGATGAATCTTTTGTCTGTTACATAGAGTGTCAATCCTGCAAGTTAGTGAGTTATTTCTCAGCTATCACTTTCACTTATACAGATCCCTTAGCCTCGCAGGTGGATGAAAATGGGAACTCTTACAATTCCTCATACGTCAGCTGAGGAACTAATCCCCATCCGTCAGACTCAGTGAGACTGACAGGCATCTACCATTACAGCTGCAACTCAATCAGCTCATCACTGGAGCTGAGTGCTGATGCCTTAGAAAATAGACAGGCATTTCTCACTACAGGGCAAACAGTGGCTGAGAGTCGGGCTTGCAGTGCAATAGCAGAACACCAGTATGAAAAAAAAATTGGAAGGCAAGTGCCTGGTAATGAGCAATTTCCTCACAGGTTTAACAGCCCTTTGCTCTCTGGCATGTCACTCCCCCGCTTTGCCTGGATGTATTATGTGATAACTGGGTTGAAGTGACTCTGGGGAGAAATGGGAGGACAAGAGAAGAATGCTGAGACTGAAAGACATGACAGCCCGACTCCATGAAGCCTCACATTTTCAGAGGGAGTGACTTGCATTGCACCCACATTTGATGTCTCATCAGATTCCCCAAACACACCAGCAGTGTTTCCTACACAGGTGCTAAGATACCGCATCACACACGTGAACACATGCTCACACCGGACACCACACAGACACGTAGCCTATAAGTATGCAGAACAGGACATGGCCTACGGGCAGACTGTGTGACTGAATGATCTAAATGAGCACGTTTGATGTGCAGCTTGCTCAACCCAATGAATACAAAACCTCCTTTGTACAGACTGCAGTTCAGTTCAGGGCTCCAGTCTATGATTCAGTGTATTCTGTGTTGCTGGTCGCTGTGCATCATCGCTGTGCTACCCTCATTTATGTTGCAATAAATTACCAGTTTTTGATGCGCTGTTAAGAGCTTACATTTTGCTCTTAATAGCTAGCAGTGTTCATAACAGTTTGAATTTAACCGACCAGTCTCTCCTGTGCCTCCAGCTCTGACAGCTCTTCTGCTCTTTGAATGGTGGAGAACCCAGAACAGGATTGACCTGTAGATTGAAGCCATCCCTCTCGCAATTCCTCCTATTAGAGCTGCACCTCGAGGCCTTTCCTCGTCAAAGGAGTGGTGGATTTCATCTGGCATTGGGCTGACACCCCATAGATTAAACCCTCTATCTCCCTCTATCCTGCCTTCACCCTCTCTCTCCCTCTCTGTCTTTCTCTCATTTCTCTTCACAGCTGCAATTACTCTTCTCTGGCTAATGTGTCGATATACCCAACTATAACACACACACACACACACACACACACACACACACACACACACACACACCTTCAGCAAAACAGAGGAAATTACACTGTACATTTTATTCGAATTTAATGATACATTAATTTAGACAAGAATTGAATTAGAGACTAGTAAAATGCTGTATGACTTGAGTGATGCAGAATCTAAAGATGATGATGTTTATAAAATAATAGCTCTTAAAAGTCAAATGGTTTTCTATGTGCTTTATAGCCATTAAACAAACCCAATATATTTCCCTTAAGGGCACTTCTGCCAGCTTCAAGCCTAATGAAATAGTACTAGTTTATCAATAGGAAGGTTTGGGAGGTGCACAGCTGAAATGGATTACTGTGGACAGGCCATCAGGGCTTGAGATAAGTCTCCAAGAAGTGTTTAAAATCCCCAAGAAATGCTTTCTGTCATTATGTGGAAGAAGGGGGCAGCCAGTGTGTATTGAATGTGATGGAGTCTGGCAGAAAATCAGTGGTCACTGAGCCACTAAAGCAAGCCCCCTGATAATGGAATACAATACAAAACAAAAGCTACTCTATAAAATCTGAATTGGACCAATTTTGTTCCCGTCTCGGGTTTTTCTGTGCCTTTATCCAGGTATCCAGTGCACAGAGCTGCGTAACCTGCAACAAGCGAGGGAATGAACCACTCAGCACAAGACTCAAATTCACTCCTAGAGTTGTTTAGGCAATAAATGAACATGATCGAACTGACTAAAGCGCTTATAAATCACGTTCTCGGAGCACCGGCGAAGGTACACACACAGCACAAACAGTCTGTACTGTATAACCATGTACCACCACTGTATATCACTGCTAAGCGATGGTGTTTCGCTGCCCCACCACCTGTCAAAGCATCAGCTGGTTTTTAATGATGTGCAGTGAAACAGAGATTTTCTTCTCGTTTCTCATTGTGCACTGCTATGTCTGTATTCATGAGTTTTGCCTCCATTCAAACAGCAACCTGAAAAACAAACCTCCCATGGCAGTCGGTCTCAGGTGCCGAACAACTAATGAACCTGATTAAGTGTCAGCCCCTGTGAGATTGTAGCTGCAGTTTCATCTTTTGCACTAAGCTGACTGAGAAGCAATATATGAAAACACTCTTTTCTCCCCTGGAACAGCAGGTGAAGCCCCAAAGTGATTCCAGGTGGAGCAGCAGCACTCTAGGGGCCGCGCCAGCTGCCTCACCAATATGCATCTTCCAGCAGTGCACCCCTCACCTCTCACCTGTTGATTCACTGCATGAATCATAAAGACACATTAGGTTTGCCTGAAAGCTCCTCTGTCATAATAACGTAAATGCTTATGCGAGTTAATGTGCTGCTTTTATTGCATGTTTTTAGTTGCACAAAGAAAGCCTTTTAGATAAAAGCTAAGTGGGGAAACTCAACGGAGAAATACTCAAAAGTTTAATGAAGTGATGCACTGTACTTCCTCGAGGGCTGCGGGAAGTTTTTTGTCAGAAAATGAAGAAACAGTGAGCTGAGACATAATTATTTCTAACCTCGGGCTCAGTATTGAAGCATTAGGAAAGCCCAACAAATGTGTTAAAAATGCTGTTGGAAGCAGCTCAGACCAAAGTTTAGACATCTGTAATGTCTTCTTCAGTTTGGACATGAAACAAAAAAAGTTTCCTATGATTGTTCTCAGACTGTTATCATCAATAAAACCTGTACGCAAATGACAACTGAGCTCTCTAATTTCACCATGGTCTACAGCTCTATACTGCATGTGCTCTTTAGTCAAAGTCCTACAGTATCCCACTTCTGTCGCTGCACTGTTCCTCAGATACCGAACCAACAGAGTGAGGTCTCCAAATGAACACTGCACAGGATGATTTTAATGGCATATGGATTTTGTGCCCTTTGTGCTCATAAATGTTCGCTTGACTCTGAAATTAAAAACAAGTACTGTACCACAGGTAGGCCTTCTGCAAGCCATCTGTTCGGATCAATCTCGCTTATGGTACTGATGGCAATGCTAATGTTAGTAACCGCTATGCTTTGTTTTTTCCTTCTTTGCCTTACTTGCACATCTGTGCACATTTGAAGACAGTAAACATACATTATCGACAATTTTATTCTGTTAAAGCCGTAATGCACTCGGGGATTCGCCATGGATAAATACAATCACAAATTCATCTTATGGATAACTGAGTGATGAAAAAGACATCTTGGCTGGGGAGCTTCCATAATAAGCCTTGGCATTTCTCTGAGTACTGTATTTGCAGTCATATTACATCAGAGAAAGACTTGTTCCTTGGCAGAGCTCCATAATCCAATCTAATGAGCTGTGACTTTGGCACCACTGATGCACAGTGAAAGGGCCTTGCTAGAGAATTCATGATACGGACCAAACATGTCAGCCTGACTGCTCGTCTGTGGCTGCCACTAGATCTGAGTGTCAGTAGGACATTTGAAGTGAAAAGTCTCCTCATGATGAGATGTGTTAATCCACAAGACAGTTGGGTGTAGAGCAAAGAGAATTACAGAGTCAGTCAGAAATATCCTTCTGCACATAACATACAGTATGTATATATACAAAACTAGAATGAAATACAGCAAAAACACTATATGACACTATATGAAATCAATTTTAGGGATGTACCTAACAACTGTCATTGTGCACTACTAAATCTACTGCAGGTCATACAATGTTTTTAGTACAAACATAACAGGGCAATAAGCCATGGCCCACAGCGTCAACACTCACACAAACATCCAGCATGAATATGGCTCTGCAAGAGCAAACTGGCACCAAAGACTTCAGCAGACAACAAAGCACAAAAAATGTATCAAATCGAATTGAAGAAAATCAAAGGTCTTGTTATGAGCAGCCACAGTTACAACAGTTACAAAGAGTGTATTTTATTTCTTAATTATTTTAATTAATCTCTTAACTGCTGCAGACAGACACATAAATGGGAGCCGTCTTAATTTAGAGTCACCAATCACTGATGAGGTCAGTTTTTTCTTTGTATTTCAGCTGGTGCATGACACAGAAATATGTGAAAATGATACCAGTTAGAACCTCATTGAGATTGTTTGGATAGTAGCCTGTGGAAATAAACTCACACAGCTCTGAAACAAAGGACGGAAAGACATATGGACTGAACAAATTGGAAAGTGTGAGGAAGAAAAAAAGCTCATGACCCAAACTACGACCTCATTTAGCTTTATTAGAGCATGTTACGCTGCCTGTGGAACTGGCACACTGTCATTTATTGCTGATTTCACTGAGCATGTATGTCTGATAAAACAATGCGGCTGATTTAACATCGGCTTTTTCCAGAAGCTATATTTCAGAAGCAGTTTGCTGTGTGGAAGACTATGAATCATTGAAGGAAAGTAAACGTTGAGTACAGACGAACAGCTGATAAGTTAATGTTCTCAGCACCATGCCCTGGGGTCATTGTGATTCATTTTAGAAATGAATGTCTTATTAAGTGCTTCAGAAGAAAACGTAAGATCACATGAGATTAAAGCAGCTATTGAGTTGGTGTGTTAATATTTGAACAGACCTGTGCCCAAAGCACTGCCCCAGTGATTTGCAGTACACTGTAACACATGCACTACTCCACTGACAATCTGTGGTCACCATTAGTATTCAGGCTCTTCTTTTCCCAAGATTTGATACTAATCACCTAAACCACTGTATTTTGAGTCACATGGCAGTGATGTTATTATATATATAATAAAATTATGGCATTGTTGCTGTTCATTCAGTGCATGCTGCAACAGAAAGGCAGATGTCTGAGAAACCGAGGGCATAGTGGAAAAATAAACAGCTGCACAAATAGTGAAAAATGACTTAAAACACTCCAGTGCTGAAGAATAAAGGATGTGAGGAGCTTGTTACATGCTGGTAAAGCTAATGTGACAGCAAAGACTTTAAGCACCCACCCCGTTAAACTTTAAAAACATCTGTAGTTGAGCATATGTCCTCGAACTTTCCCAGTTGATCTCACTAATATATACAGCTCTGCAGAAGCATTTGCATAAAATCCGTGTAGGATCAGGTAAAATAGCTGGTAGGCAGTCAGAATCTCTTCCTTGCCTCCCTTCTTATGAATATTAATCACCACATGATCACCAGAGCTGTGCTTTCCCTAATAGGCCTGGCCATTCTAGTTGGAGTACTGTGGGATCAAAATAGCACAAGCTACGGACTTTAACGTTCTGTGACCTTGGCAAATTAACATGCAGAAAGCAGAGGGCCCTGTGTTATGGACAAGAAAATACTTCATGTGTTTTCAGTCAATGCAAAACTGAACAGCCCAGCTGCAAAGAGAAAAGGAGAGAGTGCATTTTATTCCGAAGGCATTCCATCAAATTCTTACTGATGAATATTCAACATGCAGTTTGTAGGAGGATCCTTGGTGCCAATACATGTGAGAATTAGTGAGAGACTACAAGGCTCGCTTTCTATATGTCTGTCAGAACAGATGTCAGCTAAGTTCACTCTGAAAAGGAAGAGGCAAGAGTCATTTTATTTGTTACAAGTCAACTGTTCTAATATAAACATACATGTTTAAATAACCAGCAAACAAAAAGGTCCAAGTATCACACTATTACACACATCCACTGTAGAAGCTGTGTGTAACATTAGCAATGCATTGATGCTTCCCTATGCTGGTGTATTCACGCCATCTCTTCTAATTATATCATTTGCAAAATTATCGGGACATGATTTAAACTAAACTAACTAACTAAACTCCGATTATTATTATTATGCAGACTCTTGCTGAACTAGCTGGTTGCCTCGGTGACACTTGCAAATATCGTCAGTTGCGAGTTATTTGTGCTTTGCTCTCTGTGCAAACCCTCCCAATACTTTCTACAATAAAGTGAAATGTGATAGTTTAGTTTATGCCATCTTTATGCAAATTCTGCTAATTATTATGAAGTGTAAAATTATTACATTAAATTAGGGTTAGGCTTAAATGTCTGGCTTATGGTAAAGAAATATGCTGAAATGGCACATAACCACAGTTGAACAAAGTGCTTTAAACAATATAAAAACAACCAGAACAACAGAGACAATATTACTAAGATCAGAATATAAATAATTAATTAAAGCCAGTGAAAAAAGATGGATTTCAAGCTGTGATTTAACCTGATTAACCTGAGTCTGATCAGCTCTAATTTTCCATGGCAGGCTGTTCCAGAGTTTAGGGGCCTCTAGTTTTTAGTCTGGAACTGGGGGTGTCCAGGAGCAGCTGACCAGTGGGTCTAGGTTCCCAGATTGAGTTGAATAGATCAGACAGGATCCTATTTCAGAACTGCCTGCTGTTCAAAAGTCAGTAAAATCCTGAATGAAATTCTTGTAGAATTTTGGAGAGAGATACACCAAAGTGTACAGGACTGGAAGTTAGGATGAGCAAGAAAAGTCAGCTCAAAGCTGCCGAAAGAGTCAGAGGGCAAAAGTTCACAGTTAGAATAGTTTTTAAAACAGAGGTTAGTCCTCCACCCCTGCCAGTGGTTCATTAACAAACAACAGCCTGGAGGAAAAAGCTCTGAAAACAGTAAAGTGGCAAGTTTCGGCAGCTTTCTCCTGCACAAGCTCTCCTGTAGGAAACCGATTAGAGCCCTGGCAGAATCACTGCAGTTCTCTGGGAAAATTCTGGGCAAATCAGGTTTCTCAAATCCCCTACCCCGATTACGCAAACCAAGTTACATGACATTATAAGAAATCAGCTTACTTGAGGAAGCCAACTGTAACGCGGTTATTTGACGGCTTATAAAAGCACTGAAAATACCTGAATAAAATGTTTTCTATTCTAATATTGTGGCATTACTACTGATTGGTTGACTAGTCGATGTAGGTCACACTGAAAAGTCATCCTACGCTTCTGACACTGTCTTTTATGAATATCTTATGACTTTGAATGTAAAAATAACTAACTCTTGTTAAATGTGAACAAAACTAAAGTCGATCCACAGACGCACATCCACCTCTACACTTCCTACAGACACTGAAAAGCGCAAGTCTACTCTCTAGCTGCAGCATTGCGCATAGTGAGGGCAGCTGAGAAGGTTATTAGTTTCCCCCTACCTCCTTTCATTTCAAGACCCAACAAAGCACACAACAAAGCCAGGACTATAGCGGAGGAACTCTCATCCGTTATATGGACTCTTTTCACAGTAACTTCTGTTCTGCCTTCATAACAGAAGCTATCAGGACTATGGAAGTACACTAAGGTCAAAGCTGTCTTCAAATACCTCAATGCCACATGCTCAACTGTAATTCACCTTTCTTCGATTCTGCCTTAAATCTAACCAGTTCAATACAATAACTCTGTTCAATATCAGTCACTAAGGTTTAAATCCCTTTTTATTTTCTCTGTCGTGTATTTAGTGTTTTGTCTATTTACTGAAATTGTTTTGTACTGTACTGTTTCTGCACCTTACTCTTAACATTTTGTACTTTATTGTGCTTGTTTGCACCTTTGACGAATGTGACACCAAAATGTTACTACGTGTTGCACCGGGGCCATGGGAAAATGTTCTCATCACACGTTGTACACGTATAAAGCTGCTGATGACAAAGTAACTTGATCCTTGAATTTTCCTTTGTTTTGGTGTTTCCTCTCACTGTTAAGATTAATTCATCTTTGGGGTGTGTGATATGCACAAAGTGTACTCCTGCCCTGCTTTCTAAAGCTCAGACATCAATTCAACTCACATTTCTTGGCTGAACTTTAAAAGAGCTGCTCACCTACAATTACCATGAACCCGACGGCAGCTTGAGGTGCCTACAATGCCTCATTCAGAATGCTTACACAATGACTTATTTTCTGTTTTATAACTTTACCTAATTTAGAATAGATCAATGTAAACTGTAATTTAATTAATTTTAGTTTATAAAGATATTTTTTTGACATATAGGTAACATTGCTCGATCATTGAGCTTCCATGTTAAATTTTTTTAGGGACTGCTGATCATGTCCCACAATAGGAAAATGCATCTCTTTCACTTCCAGGGTCCTGCTGTTGTGCCTGCTGTCATGCTACATTATTAATAATTATGACGTTCCTGCTATGACAAGTCAGAATGTCTGCTGACTCAAACAAGATCTGATTCTAATTTAGCACTGAGGAATAAAGCAAATTTTCATCTGATGTGGTTCAGCATTAATCAAAGGTTATCTGTCAGTATTCAGAGTCCTTCAATTCTAACAGTTTACCCTATTAAATTAGCTGTATAATACTCAATATTCTTAGTATTTAAAGGTGATAAATGTTGTATACACGTATAAGCTTTTAAAAGGAGTATAAACTACAATTGCTAATTACTGCTATTTATTGTCTTTGCTGTCAGTTTAAGGATGTTCATCAAATTACACCTGTAAGATAAGATATCGTAGGCAGTGGCAATAATTAAGGAACTAAAAAAGACAAACAAACAAACAGCTGTTGTGGGAGCATAAATATCTATCTATATATATATATATATATATATATATATATATTCATTCATTTCAGCATGCTAATTTCCTTCAGGATCACATTTCAATTTTATTGCTCCTTTTATTTTCTACTTTCCCCTCCTCCTGCCAGTAGAGTGTAGTTTCATTTCTGTTGAGGGTTTCTTTACCTGTGGCAATCTGTTTTACGGTGCTAAGATTACAAGCAGGCCTAATTAAACCTGTTATATTTATAGAATTAGCAGGGTATTAATTGGAGCAGAACACGATGAAAGAATACGAGGGAGGCAGCCAGATGTGGAAGAGTAAACATCTTATCCAGAATGCACTTTCCTATTTCGACTTGAGTGTGAATTGACAAGGCGTGTTAATCCATCCCACTTCTGAGTCCCTCAAGGGACATCTAAATAAACACAAGATGGATACTACTAGCTCCTTTCAGCCACTCATCAGGTGTATCATTTGTCGTATTGTATTAAGTTTATCAAAATCTATTGCAAACCTCTTCTTACTCTTTGTATAGTTATTAGAAGGTAATAAAATGTTTTTATGGTTTTCATCAACCAGGTTAGAGTAACTGTTCTTTGTAAACATCAACTCGTAAAACGCTTGATGTCTGCAAGAGGTCCCTCTGTGGAGGAAGCTAGATCAGGGTGGTGGCAAGAAGACCCTCCACCTGAAGGATTTGGAGCTCATTGCTAAAGATCAATGGGCAAAAATACCAGTGGAGACGTGCAAAAACTGGTCTGCAGTTATAGGAAGGGTTTCATTGCTGATTCTGTTAATTATTGAAAAGGGTATGAATAATTTTGGACATGACACTTTTTGCTCAAATGTAAGTTAAAGCTGAGAATTTTTTTTCTCTATAATGCCACATGTACATTGTTGTATTATCTTTTGGGAGACACCTATATCATTTCCTCTCAAAAAATAACTTGCTGGTTGAATAAAAGTAACTTTCAGTTAAAATTTGTCAGGGGTATGATTAATTATGTATGTGGTTCTGACAAGGGGATGTAATGTTACTAAAATAAACATGGCATCAAATGTTTTGTTATTTTTATCCGGCCTTGTAGAACATGACAACACCTCCAGTCTAATGTTGAAGCTAATAGGCTGCAAAACAGGCCACAGGCTGCTGCTGTTCTACGTTTATACTCTACTTATACTATTGAAAACGACAACTGGCTCTCATAGGGCAAACCCTTTTTTGCCTGCCCCTTCTTTTTTTTTTACACGCAGATGTAACAAACCTCAATAAATCTCATGTACACATGCACAAAGACAACATAGTATTTGTGAGAAATCCAGTTGCCTTTATCGGTTATCAAGTAAACAGATAATTGCTGTCTGCCCCTGGTTTTACCGACAAAACTAAAAACACACTGTCAAAGGTTGGCCTGCCACGTTTTGAAAAGCTAGCACTCTGGAGGTATTTCCTTCATATTATTTTGAAAGTCCCACTACAGTTACAGTGTCAGGTCAGTGCTTAAAGGTGCAGGTTGCCACAAGTCCTTGTTCTCTAATCAGTCAGTCCCATTTCCATGGTATACCAGCACAGAGGAGGATAAGCAACAACTAAAATGTCACACAGCTGCACTTCTAGTTTGAACATAGAGAAATGTATATATTTCAGTTGCCTTTAAGATTTGTGCTCTTTTAACCAATAGATCACATCAGCAGCAATTACCTGAACATTTACTTTAGCCAATAATGCCAGATTAGACTGTGCTTTGCAATAAGGGAGTCAAGTGGAAAAACAACTCAGAATGCAGTGGTTCCATTGATTTTGTGCTGGGGTCAATTCTGTCTTGCTATCAGCCCAAGAAACCCTAGGATCTTAGACAGACAACAGGCCAATACTAGTCCTGTTTTTACTGACAACAACCTCTATTGGATTTCTTATCAATATCTGTATCAAGCAAAATGATTGTCCCACCTTGGACAACCCATTCTTTATTAATATCTACTTTGGAATCGGCACTCCCATCGATAGAGAGGAGGGACGCACCTATTACATGTGTTATCTGGTGTCTGTACACTGAATGAGACAGCACTGGGGCAGAGAAAGGAGGAGGAAGAGGAGTTCCGTTTAATAGTTATAGCAAGGTCAAACTGGGAGACAGGATACAAAATGCTGGGCCAGCAGAATGGTCTTTTATTTGGATGGGTCAGGCAGTACAGGCAATTAAGTTGTCAGCCAAAAGGGGACACTATTGATTCTGTCATGGGGGGCTATACCTCCTGTTGTTTTAATTTATTAGCAAGCAGCAATTTGATTTGATAGTGTGGGGGGGGTGTAGCATAGTGAGGGCTCCACAGTGCAGTGATCACTTCAGTCTATATGAGAGTCTCTTACCAGCTTCCCTTTGGACCTGCAGTGAGCACAGTCCACGTTTTACAGCTGTCTCCTTGAGGGTGATTTTAAATTGACACTAATAATATAATATATATCATATTGACTGACTGACAGGGAGAAACGGAGAAAAACTGAGCAAAGAAATGGGTGTCAGTAAAAATGTAATTGGGTGGGTCGCATCAAGAGTGAGAGGGGGAACTACAGGGTTATGGGCTCTTAACAACCCTTAAGCCCAGACAGTCAGAGGAAATAGCTGTGTATTTTACACAGCTATTTCATAAAGCATCACTGACCAGGAACTGAAGCCTTCTGATGAAATGCCTGCATTATTTATTTAACAAAAACCCTCACTGTTTTCCTTCCTTTCACCGTTGAGCTGTTAAAACAGCAACTGAGGAGAAAACATGAACGTACAACATATACCGCTTTAGCTGAGGGCCTCAACTCTAAGCTGAGAAATACATTTATTCAGCACATTTTCAAAAGCTTTCATGTCACAGAAGTATGTCTTAAGCCAAGAGATAAAAGTTTACATCTTGAATATCCTGAATCACAATTCAAACCATTAAACACATCTCTATCCCCAGTTCAAAGTGTTTTGCAGTCTAACTGCACGTACTCCAATTACAAGATCAGATTATTTTCTATGTTGATAGTTCCATTAAAGACAAGCCTAGGCACTTAACATGAATAAACGCTATTAGGCAAGCAGAATATGTTAATGAACCACTGTCTGTGTCTGTGTTGGTGTCTAATGTCATCTGTAAAATTATTACTTTCCCTGTGATTGGAATTCATGTCCCTGATTTATTCACTTGGTCATGGTACATTTTTTCCACTGATGACATAAGAACAGCGGCTTCTTGCTGACACACACCTCTGTGTCAATTCGATCATCAAGGCGATAAATCAACTCTTGTCCTACTCTTCAATGAGGGGTAATTATTTAATGAACAGAATCACATAGTGATTCATTGCCCTTGTATGATGCCACTGAAATAACATTTACACTACAATTAAACTGAACAAAGCTAAGTTAAGTCTTATCACAGCGGCCTTTAGAAGAGCTAAATACCAACATATTACATGGACCTTAGTTAAAAAAAGAATTGTCAGTAGGTTTTTCTCCACTGCTGAGCAGTAGGATCTTCTCTTCAGACTTTGCCCCAACCAAGCTCTCAGGCTTTATTTTATGTACTCTGGTGCGCTGTTGGCTTTGTCCTGACAGACTGTGAGTAGAGAAGCCACTAAAAGGCCACAGCTCCAATTACACACAGCCTCTGCTACTTAAATGTCAAGCTTCTTTGCATAACCAAAGCGCAATGGCATTCAGTGAATATTAGCCCCACTTCAGCCACATCTGTCACATTGTTTTACATTGCTACACAAGCAAAAAGCAAATGATCATTAGGTATGTCCCTTCTATTTCCCATCTTCTCCCAAGATCTCAGAGGTTTGGAGTTTACACATTCTCAAAATAAATAACAATTAGGTGGTTTGCATTGTTTTTACATGGACAGATCGTTCTTACAACAGCTTTTGTAATCGCTTCAGAGTAAGGCCTATTTCAATCCTGTTGATTCATTGACTGTACTGCCACTCAGAGCACCTGAGCATCTTCCCCAGACTCCACAGGCTCAACAGTTCAGTCGCTCGTTGATCATTAAGGGGGGAAGCTGAACTTTCCCTCTCTAATGAAACGTTGATTAGAAAATTGCTCTACCACAGAGGCAGGGGACACAAGGGTGAATGTAGCTGTCCTGGTGTGTACAGGTGGTGTTTTCATATCCATTGGCCACTAGAGCACACCAACACATTTTGCACAGGACTACTCTAATTTTCTGTGACAGTTATGTAAGAAAGGGATAAAGTCTAAGATATCTATGTGTTATAACTAAAACACACCTTCTTAGCTGTGTCATCAGACATGCACTCCCTCTATGATGTGGTCAAAGCATAGGAAAATAACAGCTCTATACTATACCAATAAAAATCCATAAACAGACTAAATAGGCTGAGATAAAAATGACCAGCTGTAGTGTTGCTTGTGCTGAGTTCTAATCTATAAGTTACCAACTTTTCATTCTTCTCCTTAAGTATTCTGAAAAAGTTTACCCCCACTGAGATGCCAGGTAAAGAAGGTACCTGAGCTCAATACGTCCATTGACTCTCCTTTGAAGAAAGCACCCTTTCCCCCTTTCACTTTCAGTTACTAAGCTCTCCTAAAGGTGCAGAAGTGTGAAGGCATTTTGAGAGAAAGGGCTCCGTTCTCTGTGACAGCTTCATACACCATGCTGCTGTGTCCTTGAAGAGCCAGGGGAAAAGAAAAGGGTAATCCCAAATTCACACATCACACTATTATTCATTGCATCACTGCCAGCTGACCTCATAAATTTCAAATTCTATCTTTCACAAAAATAGTTTTTGTATCCACTCGGTTTTTAGGAAGTTTCATGAACATTTCCCAAATTTCCAATGGCAATACAAACTCAATGCTACAACCTGATATTAACTCTTTTGTTATCAGCATCATGAGATAATCTTTTTAACTATCTCTTATTCACTTACACTTAGGTACTTTAAAACGTCTGTTTATGTTAGTGACAAATGTGGTCTCCAATTGAGACAGTTCTGAAGCTATTGTTTGCTTCAAAACCCAGAGATTTTTACCACCTACATCTAACCACATACAGGAATCAGCATGCCAACACCAACCTTTGGTATCTAGGAGCAGCACTTTTTACATCCACCATCAACCCTGGCTTCCTTCTACCACACGAAGATATCACTTCCATCCCCAGAAAAAACACTGCTACTGAATATGATCCAGCCCAGGACAACACTAGAGAAAATCCATTCTGTCAGTTAAAGGTACATGTTATCATGTGCTTTAATACGGACCATGGATAAATGAGAGCTACTGGACCATACAGCTGAGCCATTACCATAGTTTTGCATTCTCTAATGTCATAGTCTACAAGGTTAGGCTTCATGTAATCATTGCCCCAGGAGCAACCCTTAGGCTATGAGAGACAGAGAGAGAGAGAGCAGAAAGTAGAGGAGCAGTGGGCCGCTTGTTCGACTTAATGAGACTGATCTAAACAGATGGAGGCGAGACTCCCAGGTTGCTCTGACACCAAGTCTCTGAGCCTGCTTTAGTTAGCCACTCATCTGTTTAGATTCGCTCCAGCTTGGGCTTCAAATGAAATTTCATGTATATCTGGAATCTGTGCAGATTAGAATGAAGGAACAACAAGACTGCTGTGACCTGCAGTTAAACTGTCTTTTTATTTCTAATAATGTACATGTACTGTGCAACCTTTGAACATCTATCCCCTGAAACATTTAGTTTTATACATTAACAGGATCCAAATGTTGTAAATGTATCAACATCAAATGTGTATTCTAATCAGGATAAGGAATCAGTATACCCATGTTTAGCAAAGATGCACCAGCTACAGATTTCACCTTTATTCACTTGTTGACTTTGTATACAATCAGTAGCAATAGTAATGTAATAGTGAGCAATAAATTGTGATTGATAGCTGTTTGAATTGCACAGCAGTAATTTGCTTATCACAAATGAATTGTGTGGATGTTATAAGGCATGTACATGCCATGTACACAACCTTTATGTGCCAGTGTAAAAGGGCTGAGTGCACATGTTCAAACACTTGGACTATAGCAAATAGCAGAAATCCTATACGGTGCACTATAAAGTAAATAGGAACTGAATTTAGACACAGCCAGTGTTCCTTCTTCCTGAAACAAAGTCCCTCTTGATTTTAGTCATAAGCCCTTTTTAAGCAGAATCTCTGCTGTACTCGTGTTAAACTGGCACTACTTTGTTGGCAACAATCTCTCAATCAAATGTACTTTTTAATCTTTTAAAGTTAATATTTTCTGCGACCCACATAGGGAGGAGCTGAACGTCTTCCCCTGACCATCTACTAGCTTCCTGATCTTTGCACATTCCATTTGTTATCATGACCACGCTGTGGTCAGGTTCAACATGTTCTTGCTATGAGTCATGTTGCACCACTGCTGTTGCAGCCACTGTGGCTATTTTCCCTCTCCATGTATTTGCATCAGAGAGGGTTTAGCAAATCTGTGCAGATATTACTTCTTTGAGTTGTCAGTCTGTTATGTCCCAGTGGGGTTAATTTTCTCGTGCTTGCTGTCTATCCAAGCTGTCACATGGCATCTCGCCGCTATTGTCAAATAAAAATACTACAAGAAATTCGGATGATACATTTACCAGCAGTTCTGGAATCTGATGTAACTCTGTCTTAGACATTGCATACAGAAGGGAAACATGAAAATATCAAAGATATGAAACATGGTATACAAGGCATACCGTGTATTGCGATCAGCAGGACTGCCGAAGCTTTGTCAAAGCTTACACAGCATGTATCTGTGAAATGTCAGTAATTTCTGCTATAAAACATACCAGCAAACAGCAACAGATGCTCAGCAAATCCCTCAGGTGTTCAGTACTAATGGAAAGTAGTTCACATTTGGGATTCTCTAAATCACACCAACACGATGCACAGTCAGGCTGCTCCTCCAGTGGAGTGCTTCACAACAAGTTTTGATCCCACTGATACCACTGAATCCTCATCAGCAGACACCGAGAACACAGTTTTAAGCTGTGAAACTCTTTCCTGTATATATAGTAAACAATCGACTCCTCATGCTCCAAATCACCACAGCTTTACTTATGAGTAAAAATGAGACAGGGTAGAAGAGAGAAAGAGATAGAGAGAGAGAGAGAGAGAGAGGGAGAGCAGAAGAGAAAGCGCACAAAGACACTGAAATCCCTTCCCTCTGGGGAAAGACTCTCTGGTGCCTTTACCCGTTGCTTATCTGATGAGCCTTTGGAGGATAAGAGTAAGGCTCTCTCCACAATGCTTAGCAAAGGGAGATTTCTTCTCAGCTCACTAGTCAGTGTGAAGCCTGTACAACAGGCAGACCGGCACCGGCGTTGACAGACATTACTGTCAAAATGAGGCAAGAACAAGGTGGAATGGCTCTCTTTAGTGAAGCTGATGGCAGAGCTTAAAGTCTGCAGGGAATAACACCACCAAAATCTTGTGGGATACAGATGCAAGCTCCCATAATTGAGTTGAAAGCATTACTGAATCTTTCATTTGTGCTGTGGGAATTGCTGTGAAGTAGGAGTGGGATATTTTTATTACAGCTAATGATGCTGACATTACGCCTACCCTTCATTTGGACCTATTTTGAAAATAGTTGGTTTCAAACCTAAGAAAACATTCATTGTGCTCAGTGGCGCTGCAAGTGTCTCCTGGGGCCCCAGGCAAAAAATTCCAAGGGGGGCCTCAAACTGGGTTTTACCGCATCCAACACTGACACTGACACTGACTACACTCTGATCATATTTTAAAAATTGTGATAAAGAACAGCAAGGAACAAATAATTTTACATTAGGAAATCTTTATTTCTAACAAAAATAATAAAAAGTACATTTCAACACAGAACTTAAAACAAAAATAATGAGAAAATAAAATCGAAAAAAAGTAATAAAGCCTGAAAACCAATATGACAATATGACTGGAAAACAGATTTACCAAATTCACATCAGCATGTTTCCATCATTTGTTTTAACTTTTCCTCTTATCTATCTTCTTTTATATTTTATGTTAAGTACTTGGGTCAACAGGATGTAGTTTTTAGTGCTATATAAATAAATTTAATTTGATTTGATCGTAAACTTAATATTAATAGTATAAAATAAAATAGTATAAACTTAAAACTTTATACTTAAAATAGCAAATTTAAGTAGTGCTGCTGTAACAAAGATGGAGGTAGTACAGGTGTATGTGGATGCTGACTGAGCTGAAGGCAAATTTAATAAAGTATATCATGTCATTGAACATTCTTCAAAGGTTAAAACAAAGATAGTGTGCTGAATATTTACTTACAGTTTCCATTATCGGGATTTTGGAAGGGTGCAGACGTAATTGTTGGGGCAAGGAACCTTCTTAATGACCCTGAACGGAGACAAAAGTATACAAACAGAGACACATTAATGATTCTACTTTGAATTTGTTAACAAATGCAACATTATTTTAAAATAGTTCCAAAAGAGCAGAATACTATATTATTAGATTTTCATACTGCATAATGGAGTTTTAGTTTAGTTTTTGTGTAACAAAAGTTACATATGTGAAAAAAATCCATCCATGATCCCTAGGGTCTCAGAGAGCTGATGTTTATCTCCAGAACCAGTCACCAGGTGAGAGGCCGGGCTACACCTGGACAGGTCTCCATTCCAGGGACACATAGAGACTAACAACCACTCTCAATGGTCAGAAATGCTAAGCTATTCATTAAGTTGATTAAGTTTTTGGTTAATGTGCAGCATGATGCTAATGTTAAGCAAACAAGTTAACCTTATACCAGGTAGCTTTTTTGGCTACGTTAAAACTCCCTAAGTAACCACATACTTGGAGTTAAAACAAAAAAGCGGTGCTGAGTCCGTTTCTAGCTATGTTAAGCGAATCATGTTAGCATATAATTTCCAGTTCATTCAAAATAAAATACGTATTACTCACAATCTCAAAATAATATTTATAAGATCTCTGTAATTTATTATATAAATAAACTTGTTTGAATGCTCAATGAGAAACTTGCTTTTAAATTGCTGAGATTATATTCTTCAGCATACTGTTGCACTCATGCAACATGCAAATCTCCCACAATCCAATGATTGTGAGAGATTAATGATTAATGATTGATTAATTAACTAATTAATAAATTTGTCATGTATAATAATAATAATAATAATAAGTAAAACATAGGCCTGGTGGCTCAATGGGTTAAGTATCAGACTGGGATGCACAAACTCCCAGATTCGAATCCCAGTTTGACTCCTAGTTTATCCCCCTTGGAGCCGAAATAGTTCTGCTCCAAGTTATGAAATTCTAACATCTAGTGGCCAAAGCCATAGGTAGATTTTATCAAAGACTAAAGAATATAAGAATAATTTAAATCAATGTGTGTGGACGTTCCTTATTTAATGACTGACTTTTTATTATTCTTTCTCTCTATTTAAAGAGATATACACAGGAAAAATACAGCGCAGAGGCCAGAGATATCTGCAGAAAAGTAGAGAGAGAGAAAACGCACAACTGAAAATGCGTAGTAGCATATAAATGGATAGAAAATGAAGAGGAGTTTAGTATACCAGTATGGTGTCTCATGCAGTCTAAGTCTATAGTAGCATACCTGTGCCAACTCTGAATATAAGCTTTATCAAAAAGTAAGGTTTGAAGCCTTGTAAGAGGCGAAGGTGTCTGACTTCCAATCCTGAATCTCGCAAGAGAGGAACTTCATAGCTGAATGTTCTGCCTCCTATTCTACGTACATTTGGAAAGTGTTTTTGGGATTAGGAGGGAGCTTGCTTATTAAGTGCTTTAAATGTAAGAAGAAGAATTTTCAAATTCCATTCTAGATTTTGTAGTGGGGAGATAAATATAGAAGAAATATGATCTGTGCAATGTGTATTTTTGTATAGCCTTAAAAGTAAAATATAGCCTATGTATTTGTTAGAAGAAGAAGAAGAATCCACTTTATTTTTATTGATACATTTCACATGTAACAATATTATACACATATACAATATTATTATTCTCTGCATTTGACCCAGAGCAGTGAGCAGCCACATGCGGCGCTTGGGGACACGCCTGGTATGGGGGGATGGGCTGGGTGACTCAGGTGGGAATCGATCCTGCTAGTCTTGGATCCCAGCCCTCTGCCTTAACCACTTAGCTACCAGGACGCCTGACTAGGAAGCCTAACTGGTTTTATGATAAATGATGAAGATAAGAATCCGTTGTAATAGGGAATTGTAATTGGGGAGTTGGTGCAGATTAATAACAGCCTTTGAAAAAGCCAAAGTTTGAAGCATCACTGGTAGTCCAAGGGGTTTTGCCAACAATGCACAGTTTTTTTATTTTTAATTTATTTCTATTTTAAATTATTTTTAATGTTTACAATGAAAACATGCTGATGTGAATTTGGTAAATATATTGTGTTGTTTTTCAGTTATATTGTCTAATTTGTTTAGTGATTTTCTAGGTTTTTTTACTATTTATTTATTTAATTTTCTTATTATTTTTGTTCTAATTTTTTATGTTAACATTTGCAATATTATTGGATTTTTTTTGTTAGAAATAAAGATTTCAAAGTAAAATTGTTTGTTCCTTGCTGTTCTTTATCAGCCAGGGGCTCACATATGTGAAAGCCAGAGGGAAGGAAACCCCACCTTTGAACACCAATCACCAACCTGAGTTGGTGATTGGTTTATAAACCTGCTACTCACACCAGTGAGTATTATACTGGTTGTACTGGTCTTGTAGAAGTGTCCTGCTTCTTGACAAAATCTTATAGTTAAACAGAACAGATACGACCGAAGCTTCGTCTAACTTTTGTTACAATTATTGAGTTAAAAACTATCCAAACACTCAAATTTCACGTAGACATACCTTACTGTTTACTTGGGATATGTGTAGTGGTTAGTTTTTCCACCCCTTGGCCTGGGGGCCCCAGACAATTGCCTGCCTTGCCTGTCTGCTAGCAGCGCCTCTGATTATGCTGTTTTTGAGCCTAAGTCTGTAAACAAACTTCATGCTCAGTCAGTTTCAAAAAGGCCAATTTATGAATCAAATCCCATGAGTCAGTGCCCCAGAGTCAGCTAATTACCATAAACTTTGATCTTTGGTCAAAACACTACCAGGGGTAACAGGACCACTTGTTAACTGCCATAGTTTAAGAGAGCTCCAGGAGCCAGCAGTGAGCTCAGGGCCAGCCATCGGTAAGCATGAGATCAATGGGTTAACAACTTCCTCTGCATACCAAACACATACAACCCAGAGAGAGTATTCCTGTAGTCCTTACTAATCAGAAACATTTCTCCAAACCCCAAGATGACAGGAGGTCTGGTCTACAGTCACTAAAAACTCTACCCCTTATTTTGCCACCAATCCACGCTCAGTGGAACAAACCTAGCGGGACTGGAGGATCCAAGCAGAGAAGATAGCTAACTGGCTTCACAATTACACTGCTTGTTTCCTGAGAGCTGGTGAGATGCTTAGTCTAGCTGGGATCCAGCAATAGATGAATCTTAACCAGCAGTCCTTGGGGAAAAGCTCAATTATGCCGTCTCCCAGTCTTAAAATTCTGAATGATCCAGTAAAGCTTGTCACCATGCAGTGTCATGGTGTGCGTTATGATATTTATGTTGCTTTAGTTAATGATGGTTTAAGCTTAGATGTAAGGGCTGTTTTTTTCCCCTTTTTGTATCTTTTGTTATTTATGCCTTGTCAAAAATAATAAATAATACAATTTTTTAAACTGAAGCTGCGAATGGACATATTGAAACATAAGTAAATTGAATCAATGAACAGCAATCTCTGACTATGAAGAAATTCTCTGGCTACGTCTTTTTGTTGAACTGTGGACAATCTCGCTGACAAGCAACAGCAACAAGTAGCTTCTTCCTGGGACCTAATAGCCTTTACCTATAGCAGCTCAATCACACCAATTACGTAAATAACGGTAA
>JAUMHF010000006.1:3296081-3306757 GCA_032359275.1 Microctenopoma steveboyesi
CCTTTTCAACAGTCTGGACTGGCATCATGTCTTTATAAAATGTCATTGACTCAGGTTCATCTCAGGGAGTACAACTGTCAAAATAACCCTTCTGACTGTAAGGAGTTCTCTTTATCATTTGCCATGACCTAAAACTCATATTTGATGTGTTTCCGCCCTTTACTGGTTCACATTTGTTGCTGAATCATTTCCAAATAACAGGTGAAGCTTTTTTATTTCACTCTTTTTCATAAACTCCCAATGTGCACACTCTGCCGTCCACCATGCTTGTTTTGTAGTGACACGTCTGGTTAATATGCAAACACATTAACTTATCAATATTACAATATGACGAACTGATAAAGGGGATTACAGTGATATATTGTGGACCATACAATACTACACAGCCTCCATCTGAACTTCACATGAGGAGACATTCAGTCACAGTTTGTACTGTTTGTGCACAGACACCTTAAGCAGCTCAGTTTTACAACGTAAACACTGCACCATGTCATCCTCCTTAACCAACAATGTTAAATGTGCGTCAATTATAACAGTCCGTATGAAACACAAACAGAAATAGCTGTTTAACGCGAGTTATATGAGGTAAACAAAGCCTTGATTAAAAAGAAAATCCTTGATGATTTTTTACAACTGAGTTAGATTATGCGGCCTGGTAGCTTAGTGGTTAAGGCAGAGGGCTGGGATGCAGGAATAGCAGGATCGATTCCCAGCTCCCTAGCCCAAACCAGGTGTGTCCCTGAGCGAGACACCCAGCCCTAGCTCCCCGAGCGCCGCCTATGGCTGCTCACTGCTTCTCACTGGGGGCATGGGTCAAATGCCGAGAAGAAATGTCATTGTAACATGTAAAAATGTATCAATGACAATTAAGTAGATTCTTCTTCTAATAAAATTCGAGGAATCATTGCAGCACCTAATATACATAGTATACAGACGCACAAGGCTTCTACTCACTGAAAATATCTATATATAACTATAATATATTATACTGCAGTTTCTTACCATGTCATAACTTGTCTGACATGTGTGATGCATGCATGTGTGAAAGAACAGCTCGTCACACACAATCAGACTGATAAATACACACACACAAACATTATCACTCAGCCTAACGTAGCATCAAGACTGGACTGACCAATTAACACAAGCATTCCTCAGAGTATTACGAGTATTATGTCACATGTCACACTGTCACTTGCTGCTCTGGTTTTTTGCACATTGCACACACACCTTATGTTGTCTGTTGTTTGTTAAATTTGTGCTGCCGTGCTGCATGCAGCTTTTGTTGCACACTGCACGTGCATCTTATTTTGTCTGATGTCTATTTTATGGTATCACATGTTGTGAAGGCGTGTTGCACGCATGTTGTTTCACCTCACTGTGTACTTCTGTATATGGTTGAAGTGACGATAAAGCTAACCTTAAACCTTAAACCTTGAACCTTGAACCCTTGAGAGTTTATGTAAAAACAGCTTTTCTGAACTTTTTTTCAGATTTAATTCTGTTTATAATTCTTGAAATCAAAATTTTTCTTCAAACATTACAACGGCTTTCTATTTCGCATATGAAGACTTAAGGATGATACTGAAGCTTTCATACATAATGTCCTGGGTATTCAGGACAAGACAGTCTGTTATCATCATTAACTGTCTCTACATAAAAACACTAATTCTAGTTTACACAAATCAGTGGGTAAAATGTTGAATGTTGAATGTTAAAATCCCTGAATGAAATAAACAATGTTTTATGGTCAGGGATGAAAAGAGCCAAATGTCCTGGAGGAGACTGGTAGGATTACATGGCTTTTTGAATGGGTAACAATTTCCACGTGTGTTTGTATCTATGTGCTCCCAGAAGAGACTGGTAATAAATGAGATCCAGCAGTGACTTTTCACCACAGGAATGCTGGGGTTCCCAAGGAGAAGCAAAAGCTGGTGTAAGAAAGACTGAGAGAAGAGTAAGGAGAAAAAAGCTATGCAGGTTCTCATTTTTTTATCGTCAACAGCGATATACAGCCTTTAAACCAAGCCCTCATTTTAGCCCGGTTAATTGATCTCAGCTTTTCTAGAGTTGCTCCATCTTTAAATCCCTTTTAAATCCAAAACATTCTAAACATCCACCAGATTAAACCAGTTTGTACAGATGGGGAGACTTAATAGAAGAAGAAACAAAAAAGGGAAAGACAGGTCAGAAAAATGTCAAATGAGAATGAATAAAATGTAATGTAGGCATAATTAGTTTCATTTCATATCACTGGAAGTGGAAGATCACTTCCAATATCCTGCTCTACATTCATTCACAATTTCCTCAGCAATGTCTCTGAGTGGGACTGGTTTCCAGACAGAAACAAGTCAACCTGAGGTTTTATATATATAGATATATAAATATATATATAGATAGATAGAGATAGATAGATAGATAGATAGATATAGATATATCTATCTATCTATATATATATCACGATGCAGTTTCTTTTGACTGTCATTTCATACAATTCAGCGTTCCATTGTATCCATGGTGTCCATGAGTTACATGTAAATTATGAACATGTGATATTGTGAAAATTTAACAAAGGGTAGACAAGACTTGCAGGGAATATTTAATAAGAAATATTTCCTACCAAGAAAATTTCCCATTAACAACCAGATGCACTGCAGTCAAAGCTTTTTGAAAATCAATTTGTTTGCATCTCTTTCCCTCCAGCACTGGAAAAACAATGTGCTGTCTGTAAGAACTATTTTCAACTGTGCATTGGGGGTCATATTTAATGAAAGAAATAACACCCCGCCTACCATTGATGTGCATTCATCTTTTCATATAGTTTTTTTAGGTGGCTATCGCCAGGTGAGAGGGAGTAAGCAGAGAAAAAAGAGAAAAAAGAATGAAACACTAGCTCACATGGAAGGAACAGTTCACTGGACTTAAAAACCTTTAACTGGACACTGATGGAAACAATGGTGTCTTATGATGTCACCTCCAGACCGCGAGGAAACATCTGCTACAAGTACGTAAGTAAGACAGCATGCTCTCTGACAGAACCAGCTTCAGCCCAGGCAACAAATGCACTATATTGGACCTTTGCCTCATCACCACATATTTCGATACAATCAATGTTTTTAGACAGAAAACGAGCTGAGCTATGGGCTCACCTGTGACCTCTATTGTGCAGAATCTCCACACGGTAGATGTTGGAAGCAGAGCCCTGAGCTCGTTCCCAGGGATTACAGCCCAGGGATTACTTCACTGGTTCAGGCATGTGGATGATACCTGGGTCAAAATATAAACACAGGAGGTGGAAAATTTCACCAAACACATCAGTGAATCAGTATTTCCTCTTTGGCTCTCTCCACCCTCTGGAACACAGACTGGGAGTAATCAGAACCCTACACTATCGAGCAGAAAACATTCCCACTAGAAAAGAGGGAAAGGAGAAAGAACACAAATATATCAAATGCAATGTACTGTAGTATATGCAGTCTAGTGCAGTGACTAATGTACAGATCTGTACATAGGAGAAACCAAACAGCCAGCTCATCAGGACAAGACTCAACAGTTCACCAGAAAACATCAGAAAGAAGGTCAGATTCAATTGAGGTGTGAGAGAAGCAGTTTACTCCAAGATTGAACAGCCCTCGTTAAACGGGGGAGGTGGACCCAGCATAAGTCTAGGTGCTAGACTTATGCTATCCATTTTTTTCCAGACCTTGTAGTTAGTAGATGTATTGTATTTCCCTGTCTTTATAGGATAGGTTGACAAAAAATTAAGGAAATCATGTCCTAATCCTTTTTTGTTCTACAGTTAACATTTTAATACTGTATGACAAAGTTCAAATGTTTTTTTTAAATTCCAAGTAATTTTCTACTCTTCTAATTTAAGTACTTGTTGCTCTGACAGTATTTCCAGATTTTTCCAAATAGAAATCAGCTTTGAAAAAGACGCTGCCAACATCCCAACGTGGACAACTTAAAAATCATGTACAAAGAATAAGGCCCAATGTCAAATTTCCTGTTAAGACTAAATGTGTTGACAATTGTAAGTCTCTGCCGTGGCAACAAAGAAAGGGGAGACCCTGAGTGGAAGTTGCCTGCTGCATGCATCTGCAGCAAAGGTGACAAACACATCAGCAAGTACAGGAGGAAGAGGGAGAGCTTGGGAGTGGAGTGTGACAGGTGGCGCAACAGTGCCCCCATGTGAAGAGATCTAGATTTCTAAACATGTACAATGTGACTCGTCCTCTCCGATTCTCTCCTGGCAGCCCTGTGTCTGTCTATCAGCAAAGAGCCTTTACATGCATCTTGCTTGCTTAACAGCTGCTACGAGAGGCCATGCCCTTTTGAGTAAGGCTCTATGAGGCTTTCAGACTAGAAAACTTAAAGCCCCATTCATCCAACCTTTGACACATCCCTCCTTGTTTACAGCAAAGAACCCTCTGACAGTAAATTTAAGGTCAGTCAGCAAAATACAAACAACAGAGGCACCAGGAGTCTGTTAAACTAAAAAACTGACAGCTTTCAAACATTACTGTAGAACTGATCTATCCTTAAGAGTTACCAGCAGAAGATAGGAGTAGATGTCTTCTTAGATGGTAGACACAAGCGAAAGATCTTTAATGTTATTCAGATCTTGCTGACCTTTCTCGTAGCATGTTTGCTGGCTTTTCTGAAAAGGGCAACCATGACAAATAGAAGCAAGGCTTTCTATACACACTAATAGCAGAGCTTTCAAATGCACAGTGTTTGCCATGCATGCTTGTTGAGTTGATTACACTGACACTGTAAAGTGACATTATGCAAAATCACAAAGCAACATATTTCTTTTGTGATTGGAATAAAGGAAATGTAAACAATTCCAAACGCTGTCAAAGATCCTTCCAAGCATCTACCAGTGCTGTTGCCATCTGTTGTATGTTCTACAATCTTCAGACTGTAATGAACTACTATAAAGATCAACTGTGCAACCTAATAAAATCCTGCAAACTTATAAAAACATGCAGAGAATTCTCGCTGATTGAGCTTTGCCCCCTACAGTGATGCACTCTATAGCTCAACTGGTAGAAAATTACAGTAACATCACCAGATGGCTACCAGGTTAAATGTGACCAGGCTATGGATGTGAAAAAATACCAGCATTTATTAAAGGCTACAGTACAAATGTTTGAGCAGTTACTTATATATATATATATATTTATATATATATGCAATTTAAGCCTATGCAGTTATTAAATTAGTTTTATCCTGTAATGCATAAACCTATTTTTAAAAATAATACATGTAAACCATCCCATTAAGAGTAGTAGCAGTAATGAATAATACAAACAAAATAGAATTACAAGTGTATGTATATTTTTACACACTACAAATATGTATAAATAACTATATTTTATTTATCATTATGTAATAACTCTTTTACAGCATTATGTCTGATCTATTACTGTCTTCTTGTATAATACTTCTATATCTCTATTCTCAAACGGTACACAGTAGAAGGATAGTGCTATCGGTACAATACATGACTCAGCGTATCCTTTATTAATGCAGTTAAGCATTATTTTTATATACAGAAATGCAATAACCATTAATGCCTGAGAGTTACGATTAACTAAACAGCTAAAAAAATTATAATAATATGGAATAATAAACATGTCTACATGTGTTTGTTGAATCCATCAGTTTATGTCACTGCATACTATCACTGCATTTGTCTCATTTTTCAAATTATCATGTGATAAAGTCGAATGACACATACTAATAAGTACACCTTCCCCAACAGCCTAGCAAATGTTATTCTGACAGGATAGTGGGAGGAATAAAAGTGAGCTCCTGTTTTTCCTTGTTCAGCACGATGGCAGCTTTGTTCTTAAAATAGTCCGCCTTGTGATTTAAATTCAGACTGGAGTATTGAGAGCAATGAGACAAGTTCAAAGAGGTCTCTTTAGACACACTTACTGCAGAAGAAAGAGGCAGTGAGAGACGAGTGGAGAGAAAATACAAGTCTCGCTAGATCACACAGGGAAATTGTTCTCTACACACTTCTAGCAAATCATATTAAATAGAGTCACTGTGGCAACTAGAGAAGATAATCTTTAATGTGCTCTTTAATGAGAGGGAAAATGTTTGTCTCCTGTGATTGAAGCTCTCACTGTGCAAATTATATCCATCCATCAGTTCACCAGCATGTGCTCTCATTGATGAAATGTGGATGAGAAGGATAGCATTCAATTAGCGCGCTAGACTGACAAAATCAGAAGATGCTATGGTTTCAATGTGTAATTTAAGTTCATTTGTACCAGATATAAAATGAGGTGCGTACGTCTGGGCAGCCTTGTTAATCTTCGTGATTTTCCTGTATAAATCGTTGGTTGATAAAAAAAATTTCAGTTAAATAGAATTATTGCAAACTTGCTGTAAATCCTGTAAACTTTGTTTCACTTCTCAAATGTGTGTCTCCTATATGATATATTTAAATAAACAACCAATGATTTATACAGGAAAATCATGAACATTGACAAGGTTTCCCAAACTTACGCACCCCCCTCCATGTTATTATAACTTTGCGCTCATCACCACTGTGACAAAGATCAGAGAAAACAAAGATGCTAAATCTATCAGGGCAAACAGAACAAGTCTTCTGCAAATGTTCAATCTTAAAAATGTGAGTGTGAGGAAGAGGAAAGGATCTCAAAACACCAGCAAATTATTCCTGCAGTCTTCAAAATCTGTTAACCCAATGGCACCTTCTTCCCTCTTAAACGATGAATACTGCCTGTATCATGTAAAACCTTTTGACCTTTTAACCGGGACTGCTTTAGGTAAGACGTCTGTGAAGCAAATGACGGTAACTTAGACAAAGCCAGGGACAGAGGCCTTATGTGGTACGACCACCCAATTCCTATGTGCGATATGTGAAGAATGCTTTAAAGGAATTATTATTCTAATTACAGCTGTCAATTTGGACACTAGTTGAAACGTTGGTGGCCAAAGGTCAAGGTCAAAGTCTCCTTATGTTCATCCAATTCATGTTGTAAATGTGATGTGTCAGGATTGTGATATGCTGTTTTTCAATAATAGCATGAATTCTGTGCATGAAGACATAATCGGATTTGTTTAATTAAAGTATATATCGACTGAAGTTTAGCTTTTAAATGCAGATGCCTCAGCTAGTTCACGATCAGATCTGCTCTTAACGTGGGGGCCGTACTGACACACATAACAGATGTGTGCACACATGAACATACAAATACACTCTGTTTACAGCAACAGCAAAGCTCTAGCAATTATGGATCCTCTACCAAATACCTAATTAAGGCTGTTGAAACGTGGTATCTGTTGTTTTTGTTTTCATCTCTAACATTCAAATTATGCTAAGCTGGCAGATCAAACACCTCCTCAAACAAATTTGCACAAATAGAGACAATTATTTTAGATGACTCTATAACTGTGCAATAATCCTTTCAAGAGACATTTTTTACTCTGTGACTCATGGTTTGTGCTTAGTCATCTGAATTGGCGAAAGTAATGTGACTTGTGAGGCAGCACTGCGCTGCATATAAATTTCAAATGTTCTCAAAAAGATTATAGCGTTTTGTTAGAGTCAGCGATCATTCTGTGTTCAAATAACATCGCAAGCTCCATAACCATAACCTCGGAGCCTTGTGAAATAGACAGTCACCTTTAAGGAATCAGTCCCTGCAGAAAGCCTGAACATCAATCATAAAGGCGTCACAGCGCAGAGTTTGGTTCTCTAAATGACAGGTAATGCTATATGATATCAATTCATCTGAGATGATTAACAGCAAGCTGTCAGCACACTGTAGTTGTGTGTGAGATCGATGCCTCGCACCTTGCCTTCTTCTGTCGTTGCCTGCATGCTTCTCGTTCACACTTATAGTAAACCTTCCTGCCTAACTTTAGAAAATACAGTATAGGGGAGTGATAATAGCCTCAAGACAAATGTTAATTCACTTATGCACAAGTCATACTAAGCTAGTCTCTAGTTTAATGCAGTGTTCTCAGCATTTAATATATCTGAGTTAACTTCCTAGTACCGATATAGTACTCAAAAGTAATCAGACAGAAGGCAGTGTTTCCCCTACCACTATACAAGGGGGGTGCTACACCAACTGCACCACCCACCCTCCTGATATGGTCAAGATCATTTCAAATCATTAGATTTTCTCTACAGAGCCAGATCACATTAAAAGTTATTGTTACTATAGACCAGGTCTTTAATAAAATGAACTAAACAGCCTCATGTTATTATTATTTACAAGACGGCGTCATTTCTGTCTCCCTGAGACAAACATTGTAGGTAACTGCCTGCTTTACGCAGTTCCAAGGTTACAGATCGTGATCAGTCTCCCCTGTCTATACTTTACGTGATTGTGACTTAATCACTACTTCCCTTTTATGAGAATTAACAGCATTTAAGTGCTATGGTCAAGCTGTGGTAGCAGTGCTAGTCTTTCTGATAATCAGCTTTAGGTTATTCCACAAAAAGCACATACAATCTTTACATCACATTATATTCTCAACTCACCATCGAGCACATTTCACACTGTGCTATTATGTAGAAACCTAAAATATTGCATTAAAAATTCATAGTCTCTGCTAAACCCCTCGTGTGACAATAGTGCATGGAGCGGGGCATGAAAGCTCATTTCTAGTTTGGATTGAGTGCTCGAGAGGCGAACAAATACAATTCTTTTCATAAAAGCTGAGCATATCAGTGCTTAAATGAATCTCATCATACCAGCAGCTTTAGCCATCACTATTAATAATATCCACTTTTCATAAAGCTGCTGATTTCTTTTATTTATGCTCAGTCTTCTCCGCTGGCTGCCAGTGGAAAGTCAGCTTGCATAATCAATGCTAATAAATTAAGCCCAATAGAACTGTCACATCTCATTTGAACCCATTTGCACATGATTGTGTTTGTTTATATTGGGTCTGCTTGAAAAACGAAGCTGCTTTGACTGGCAAATCGCTGGAATTAATGAATTTCACTGCAGTCTCACTCCTCTCTCCTTTCCTCCCCACACTGCATGAAAAATCAAACGCTTTCTCTCAGTTTCCTCTGGCGGTAGCTCAACATGGTGGAGTGATCCCAAGTCGAACACAGCTGTCAAACGCCAACAGACGTCACTAGACTGCGTGTGTGTGTGTGTGTGTGTGTCTGTCTTTCTCCTGGATTATTAGTGTGATGCATGCAATAAAAAGCAATTAGCTGCCAGGGGAAAATGATTAGGCTGAAGATGATGACAGGCACTGAGCTGAACAGTGAATGACAGTGATCGTCAGCTCTAAACCACTCTCCCTTGATTTTCTCTCTCACACACAAGTGTAACTGATTTTGATGTAGTTTTACGTAGCCACAAAAATAAGGTAGTCAAATTCAGTCATTAGATTTTTGTTGTTTTAATCTAGTTTTAGCCTACAAAAACTAAAGTAGTCCAGCTTTCATCTTCTATGATTAATATTGATATCTTTATATCATTTATAGACTACAGCTGGTGTCATGACTGCTAAGTACAGTTCACCCGAATGGTTAAAGGTGTTTTGTTTTCACCAACAACAAAGATCTTGGCCTAGGTCAGACAATCTGGTCGCAACTGAAACACTGAGCATTTTATCCTATAACTTTATGATCCAATAAACGGTGTGGGAGACCTTGCTTGTTTTATTTTTGGTAAAGTATTACTGGCTTAATAATGATAATGGATTTACCAACCACTCCAACATCCATTATAACTGACCTGAACAGGAGAGAGGCTAGCAGGAAGAGCTTCTCATCAGTCAGCAGCGCTGACACTTCAACATAAGATAAGTGCTGTGAATCTGAAGAATAGAGCAAATAAGCACCACTTTAGCACCGATAGTGAAAAAACATGATTTCATTCATAACTTAGTTCAAAAGACAGTAACTGCATGAACAAGTGTTCACATAAACACTTACTCACAACTGCTGTTTATTGTACTCAGTGAAAGCCAGACATAATTGGATTACCTTTGTCACACACCTGTCACATGTATTATTAAAGTAATGAAGTGTATACTAAATGTTATTTGAATTTCCAATCTGGTGTCCATGTTCAGTATTTTCAATATATCAAATACTTTTTAGGAAATACCTTGAGGTTTAGCAGACTGTGGAGATTAAGAAAACCTAGTTCGAGTAATGCTTTTTCAGCACCATTCAGGTAAGATGCAAAATGATGTGGCCTATTGTTTAAGAGCTTATTCTGAGAGAGAGGCTTCAGCTGTAGAAATAAACCTGATGTAAAGCATATCAAGGTGAGGCATGTTTCCTGCCTAATCAACATGACTTCCTTTGATAGCTGACTATGTCAACAATCTTGCCCCGCGCTATATGTCTCATCCCGCTGCTACATCTTCCTACGCAACACCTTCCCAATGCAGCTGGCAAAGCTAGAGACAAGATTAAAGAGGCCAGGAGAGAGAGAGGAAGCTGTATTTTCTCTTAAAGAAAGAAAACCTATGGTAATGAGCAGAGACCTAACAGTAGGTTCTCATTAGGATGTTGAAACCTCATCTTGTGGCATTCTGTTAAAGATCACTGGGATGTTTTGAGGCTCTGCTCAGAAAAAAACACATGACCTACTATCCAGACTAACGTAACAGATTTATAGGCCTTCATGCAGGCACACACTCGAGAATTA
>JAUMHF010000006.1:3306857-3355662 GCA_032359275.1 Microctenopoma steveboyesi
CCTGTAGCGCTGACACAGGTCTAGCAGCTGTCCAAACAACAATTTCCCCAAGGGGATCAATAAAGTATTCATTATTAGTAGTTTGTGGAAACAGATGCAAAGACAGTGACGAGGCGCAAGTCCAAAAAAATACGGAGGCCCACTGCTAGGATTGTGGAATGTAAGCAAAAACAATATCATATTTGAGGTAAGAACAGGAAATATAGATTCAATTTAAAAGTGGATAACCGGATATTGTGTTTTGTTGAATTTGTGACCAGTGCCAAAGCCTCATAGCAGTGTGTGTATCGATCTGTCTGGCTGCAAGTACTTCAGAATCTGTGTTGTTTGTAAAGACCTGGCAGACAGATCCATCAAATCTCCATTGAAAATAGTCAGATTGATTTAAGACTCCTCAGACTCTCATTTCAAAAAGTATACAGACAATGACAACTTTCTCTCATTCTCCTTTATCTTTCTCACTTTGAATTCCTGCACTGTAGGTTATGACAGTAGTGTTTCTGCATTGATTAACATTCCTCAATCAGATATTAACTTTATATTTATAAGTACAGAATCCCTTCTTTGGCTTGCATTTATTCTGGAAACTAAGCTGATTTCACATCTGTACTCCAGACTACGTCTGGAGAATCAGGTCCGGATATTGAGCGGAGCTGTGCGTTCACACATAAAGCATACAGCTGGAGATGGTATGGTTGAGTCACATTCTCACTCTGGGAAATAGTCTGTTTGGCTTCACTCTGTATGTGACAAATAAAGAATCTTGAGTCTTCCCAGAGCCTCTCTGTTTCTCCTGAGGCCATGTTCTCTCCTGTGTGCTCCAAGGTGAAATATGCTGTGTGTATGCAGCACAGACCACAACAACAGCGGTGCAGGTGAGTACATTGTGGGCATGGATATCGAGTTGGGTGACGGTAAACTGGTAGCTAAAAAAATAACAACTTGCGAGCCAAATTATAATAATACCATATGGCAAGGCTACGCAGACATATCCATAAACCATTGACTCCATAACTGCCATTTAGAAACGTCATATTTGACCGAAGAAACCAGAATAAAATATATTTGGCAAAGAATGTTGCGCCATGAAGGATAGCAGGGAGCCATGAAGGATAGCAGGGAGCCATGAAGGATAGCAGGGAGCCAAGAAGGATAGCAGGGTGCCATGAAGGATAGCAGGGAGCCATGAAGGATAGCAGGGAGCCAAGAAGGATAGCAGGGAGCCATGAAGGATAGCAGGGAGCCAAGAAGGATAGCAGGGATCCATGAAGGATAGCAGAGAGCCAAAAAGGATAGCAGGGAGGCAGTAATTTGAAGCATAAACCATTTGTTAGAGACAGAGTTTGAACCACACACGTGTTTGACATGACAATATCAATATTTACTATGTGTTTACAGTAATTTTGCGAACCTTTATGCCCTTTATCATATTGCAATATAGACCCAAATGTTGCAGCCCTAAAAAAGAGAGATTTCTTAGACATTTGCTGCAGTCAGTGAATCATCAATGAAGCTAATGCTTTTCCCACAACTCTGCATTGTCCCTAAGTGTTATTTCATTGATCCATTAGTACAGAATGAAGTAGAAGAAATGAATGTTTTTGCTGTTTAGATAATAAACAACATGAAAGAAGCCATCAGCGGTTTGGCTAATTTTGGGAAATGGACAAATTGTAACTGAATTTGTGCTGTGATTGTTCATAGTAGAACTACACAGAATAATGCTGCTGCTCTCTTTCAGTGAACATCGCTGAGGGTGAGGGTGTGAATAAAACTGGAACGGTGACTGTCAAGGATTTTCCGCTGATTTTAAGTGTTTTGTGCTGCCACCAGTCAAATTGGCCAGTCAGGTGCCACATAAGTTGCAAGTTCCAGGTCCAATAAGGCATTGGAGGAGGACAGTGTGTAGAGTCATTAAGAGCACAACAACTAACGTATGACCTAGTCTACTCCAGCATGTTTACAGCTATGTTAAGAATGCACCTGAACATACTGTGGTAATGAATGATCAGAGATTATTCACAGGCAAATATCACCACCCTGTGGCCAAGGACATGCTTCACTCAGCACACATCAAGGTAAGTGACAGTGGAAGGAATGGTTACCTTGCACTACACCTACACTAAGCAAAACATTTACTATTAAGACAGAAAATCTTGGCATAAAGTTTTTGCCAAAGCAACCATTATGTGTATATACAGTGGTTACATGTGCTCTAGGCTACAGTTTTGTGTGGCTGTGTGGAAGGGGGGGGGGGTGTTAAGGTTAACATAGATTTAAAATGATGAGAGCCTTTGGAGCTTTCCCAGCTGGGAGCCTTTGCAACTCTGAATGAGTGCCATTGACACAGCCATTTGACAAGAAATGAGACATTAAGTTGAGATTATTAGGAAATCAAGAATTAATTAACTGAAATATTGAACTGCTACAGCCATATGGGGAATTCTGTTTTTTAGAAAACAGATTGTTTGATTAAATCAAGTACTTTATCTGCTTGGCAGATGCTTTTATCCAAAGCGACTTACAGGGAGCTAGCGCTGGGTGTTTGGCTCAGGGACACACCTGGTAGGGGATGGACTAGGAGTCAGACAGGGTTTTGAACCTGCAACTTACCGCATCCTAATCTGACGCTTAACCCATTGAGCTACCAGTTCCACTGCAATTACTGCAATTTTGTTCATATAGCAGCACTATGCAAAGACTATATGTATCTACATACATCATTACATTTTGCCCATAACAAGTGATTAGTTGCATTTAAAACGCTGCCCAGCAGAAAAAAATCATAACACACTGTTATTTTGATACAGAATGTGTGACGACAGTAAGAAAGTACTTGACAGAATCAATAAAGATGTTGAATCCTGGCACTTGGTCCTAGCTCCTAGCTCATGCCGTCTCCCTAGACAGCATGAATATTGCACAGGTGTGCCTTAGACTGCCCACAGTAATGTGCACAGTTTTGCTTTATGCTCTCGTGTACGCCGATCCAGAGCATCCCAAACAAGCTCAATGGGTGACGTGTCTGGTGAGGATGCTGGCCATGCAAGAACTGGGATGTTTTCAGCTTCCAGGAATTTGTACAGATCCTGGCAATGTGGGGCCGTGCATCATCATGCTGCAACATGAGGGGATGGTCGTGGATGAATGGCACAACAATGGGCCTCAGGATCTCGTCACGGTGCCTCTGTGCATTCAAAACGCCATCAATAAAAACAAAAGTGTTGCGTTTATATATTTATATATATATAAACTCAACATATATATGACATATATATATATGCATGTGTGTGACTGAGGAATATCTGTCTTTCACTAATGCTACGTGCATTAGAAATTGGTGGTGTTCTTTAGAGTTTTCTATAGTACTGCTACTATGACAGATCTCCTAAATTTGATTTCTAAAGCAGACCAACTCACCAAAGTTCCTGAAAATTTGTTGTTATCGAGCAGCAGCCCTTTCATTACGCTTGGATGATCATTATGGAGGATGTTCTCATGCTTTCATGAAATGAATGTGTGTACAATGGAACTGATACACCCTTCCATCAGACCATTTGTCTAAATGACAAAGTGCTCTTTGATTAACACTGCTGTGAGTGATGCATTACAGTTGACAAATGGCCTACCGCTTATCCTCCTGTACCTGCACTATGATAAAGCTCCTGACGCTCATTTAACACAGGTCTCTGTCACTTTAGAGACACGATTTGATGCATAATTTATTGTGTAAATTGAATAATGATGTATTTCTCATGGGCTAACACTCATCTTGACATATGTTTTGCTTTCTCCGGTGTGATCTGTGACTGTGATGTGTTGCAGTAAACTCAAACTCTAACCGTTGGTTAGCTTTAAACATTTCTTTCAAGAAGAAAGAAAGCCATGCAGTAGATTAGATACAGGGTTTGTGTGATTGATCTGTATATTGAAAGAAGAGAAGAGGGATAATGGAGAGCTGGCAGGTGGAGGATTAGTGCTAAACCTATTCAAAACCAGGCTGTAGGTCATGTATACAAGTCCCAGTGATATAACGATGATTTCTACGCTCAATCATTTTATATCAATGACCAGATTAAATAACAGCTGCTCAACAGCAGCAGACAATACAGCAGCCAAAAATGACAATTAAATCAACACCTCTCAAACAATGTGATTACTTTAGGACTGTTGTATTGTAGTGGATTAGCTGTAGCTAGATTTAAATACTGTTCCCCAACACAAAAACACATTCATTTCTCTAAAGAACAGGACCCATTTCTAACGCACGTAGCATTAGTGAAACAGATTTTCCTTACTCACTCACTCACTTTCTGAGCTGAGCAGAGCCTCAGGTGAAGACAGCTGTCACCCTGATGTACAGCCCCTGGCACCCACAGAAATGTAGGCCAAATTGCCTGAGTCACTGGAAATGATGCAGTCGTCGTGAAGGAAATTGGAAATCAATTGTTGTCATCATAACATAACTCCTTTTTCCATCACAGCCAGGGCTCAAATATATTGTATGTACTACTGTAACACTGTGTTGCCAAATGGAAGTGGACAGGAGCACGATAAAGAAATGATCAAAGAAAACAGACAGAGACAGAACAGTATCAGTATCATGTATAACTCATTCATTAGGTAATTAAATCAAATTAAACAAATGTATTTTTGTATCAGCAGCGCGTCTTACAGTCTAGAGATGTGGACCAGTACAAAAAAATACAGATACAATCTCCGGAAAGCCATCAGGAGCACGAAACGGCAGTACAGCTGTAAAGTGGACTCCCAATTTAAGTGCATACGTGTCTAATGTGGAGGAGGATTCAGATGATGACGGATTACAAACCAAATCCTCACACTGTCATTCTGAACAAACAAACTGAATTAAATCAAATCCACATCCATGAGAGCGAGCTTATTCGTCTCCCTGTATCTGTGGTCGACGTGAGACTTAACAGCCAACCCCAGCAAAGCTGCGGGTCCACGCAGTATTTCAGGAGAACAACCTCTCTCTCAATATCAGCAAAACTAAGGAGCTGGTATTGGATTTTAGGAGGCCGAATTGAACTCATCCCAGCATCTATATCAGAGATTCTGTGGAGAGGGTCAGTAGCTTCAGGTTCCTTGGGTCACCTCTCAAGACCAAAAAACCCACCAATGACTTCACTTCCTCACCTTCTGCAATGTCCACCACAGTCCTCACTAGTTACCACAGGTGTGCTGTGGAGTCCGTCCTCACAGGGAACGTTGCGTCTTGGTACTGCAGCTGCACTGCTCAGGACAAAACGGCTCTGCAGAGAGTGGTAAAAGCACAGAGAGTCTGTGGAACTGACATTTACACCACACGCTGTCTCAGAAAGACTAAGCACATCACGAAGGACCTCCCTGGCCACCCTGCACTGCCACTTTTTACTTCCCTGCTATGTGACGGGAGACTGAGGACAAATTCACACACACACAGCACGATTTAGAAACAGCTTTGACCCCAGTGCTATCAGACTATTCAACACAATAACACATCTGGGGTTTTCTATCTCTGTGCAATAAATCTGTTTTCTCATACTTTGTACAATACTGTAGCACAAAACACTTTTTGTTTTATAGTATTGTTGTCCTTTATATTCTGTCTGCAAACACGGCTTTCACGTAAGCATTTCATTGTGCTCTGTACACTGTACTCATCCACCAGCAATATATGAAAACCCAGAACAACTAAAGATCTGCACTCGGCTCACTTAAGGTCAGTGTTTATAATAAAGAATAAGAAGGAAGAGACGGGGAAAATGGCGTCCGTATGAGTTCAGAGTCTCAAACCACTGCTGACCAAAAAGAACACAAAGGCTCATCTCATGTACGTGTCCCGTATATCTGCCTGAAAATGAGCACTGCATTTCATTAAAGGTTCATGCTAGCACCATCAAATATCTGGGGTTGAAACAAGTAGATGGGACCATGAATTTTACACATACCAGAAAACCTTGAAGGACAATGTCCAGCTATCAGTTTTTGATCTCAATCTCACATAGGACAAAGAAGCAAGTTCACCTTAGCATGTGTAAAATATTTTACTATTAGTTTGTATAGTGTTTCTCACTGCTCTGCGTTTAATATTTCAGTGACTGTGTGTTTGTGTGCATGGGTGGAGCAGCAGGTGATGTCCTGTGGCTGTCTCGTGATTGCCCCGTTCAAACTACTGATGTCCCGGCTGATTGGAAGAGTTCTTTTAAGCACTGATGGACAGCAGGCTCGCCCTCTTTCTCTGCCCCTCCCAACCAAACTATCTTTAATGTGTGTTAGAGGAATCGCTGTGTGAGGATTTACCAACGTTAGACATACTGAGAAATAGTATTTGTGTTGTTTTGATAGCTTTGAGAGTCAGTCAGTCAGGTTTCGTTTGGTATTCCTGTTTTTTTTTGTTTTTCATTTGTAAGTAATTCACTGTAAATATTGAGCACTTAGTAACCACAACAGGAGTGAGAAGTGAGAAGCCCTCTCTCGTTTTGGTTTAGGATTTTAGGTCAGAGAACCTGTGTTTGGTAAACTAGGGCTGTATTAGTTGTTTTGTTTGTTGTTTTGGGCACTGCTCAACTCTGAAGCCATTAAAACTGCCTGGAAGTTACAAACAACGTTGCTGACTTTGCTTGGGAGTGGGAGGAGGGGGCACACAGATTTTATTATATAATATAGAAAAAAGTAAACACCTTTTTAACTTAACATCTGTGAGACGAAAAGAGAAAAAGAAATCACAGTAGTCTCATTAAGAAAAAAAAGGAATAGGGGGCAATGTTTTGTCCTACACACCCCTAGACAGGCCATAACACATGGCTCAAAGAAAAGCTGGAGTACCTGGTGCAAACCCATACATGCATAGGATCACAGACACTGGGAAACAAAACACACTCAAACCAGAAGGTCCAGCTAGCAAGATAACCACTGTTCAACCACCACCCTCGCATTTCTGTTCAGGTATTCTTAATTGTTTCTTGCTTTTTATTTTAGTGTATACTAAATAATAACTTTACCCTTTTCTCAGCATTTTTAAATCAGCATAACCCTGTCAGCGATTGAGCAAAAAAACTGTTTGTGTAAGCAGAGATTCTGTGCTTTTCAGGAATATTCAGGTCATTACGCAACACAAAGCATGTTGCTTTAATTATTGAGGAGATATGCTGTATCTTTCCTTGCAGTGATGTATGTAGGGAGAATGATTTAAAATTCTATTCACAATTTTGAAGGTACCCAATTGAGAGAAACTAATGGAGAAATGTTATCTCTTCTGCTAATTCCAAAGAGTCATTTTTCTGTAATCTTGCATTACCTGGAGGAGGTTTCTGTTTTGTCTGAATTTAGAAGAGGAAAATTACAGGACATCCATGCCTTTATGTTTTTGAGTCGTGTTTAACATTTGATCTACTTTGTCTTGTATAGACAAATAGCAAGGTACGATTTATGATAATACTGCCTAACGTCATAGGCCTGTACAGTCAATTATGAATAGTATTTGATTGTGATAACTGGTTAGACCAAGATGCTTCCGTCAAGCTTATTGTGTGTGTGTGTGTGTGTGTGTGTGTGTCTTGGGTCATTTTCATCAAGATTTTATTAACCTCATCTCATTTTAAACATATATTATTTACAACTGACATCAACAATGCATGATGAGACCTGCAGTAACTACAGACTCTTAACCTTCAGCCCTTGATTGAACACTGTATAAAATCCTTGAGTCAGGATGGGGTCTAAGAGACATGTTGATGGTTTAGAAACACCGCGTGAAAAAAGTTCTGTGAGTAGTGGTAAGCAGATTGCTCCAAACATCCCATTGATACCAATAATGGCTTGACATTTTTTTACATTTTGAGTCAAATGAATGAAAGGCAACGTTGTGACACATATTGTCGACATTAAACCTTTTGAAACCATTCCTGTTATTCTATTTTTTTGTATCTATTACAAACTGAGAATAAAACATAATAGAGTGTAAAAGATGACACTCGCCATTAATGTGTAATCACTCAAGTTCATTTTGAAGCTTCCAGATGTACTGTGCACATGGTTATTTTCTGTGACATTATTAAATATCTGTAGCCTTCAGTAAGTGAAAGGATCCGTGAGAACATCTTCAAAGTGGGAACTTCTTTTCTGCAGGTGTCACAACAATAACTTAATTCATTATTTATGGTTATTAACTATCCCCAACACAAAGTCGGGAATGATCAGAACAATAAATTCTACTATGAAGTTTTCCACACACCTGGGGCACCCTTCTTGTATAGCCCACGACAGACCCCTCAACTTCAGTTTTGAAGAATGCTTAGAAGAAGACCAGTGTCATGCTGATATGACAATATAAGACCAATGGTGCATTGCTGAAATACAGTATAAACAAGATGTTTTTAGGAGGAGGGGACACTGTTACATGTTTATATGCTGTATATACCTTATGTAGGTCACAACATAAGGCACGACACAGTACAGCAATTCTGCATCCTGAGTGTTTCAATCCCAAGGGCGCGTGGGCTCAATAACAAGCAATCAGCCAGCAGAAGCACGCCCTCTCCAGCTCTCCTCCATCTTCCCACAAGGCGCTGTTCCGAATCAGCACCCATCCATTATGCATCAAAACCAGCACTACAAATCTCCTCAAACAGAACGAGTGTCAAGCGTGATAAAGAACAATCGACCAGGGGAGCAAATCAAAGAACCAAAATTCCCAGGTTGAAGAATATTCCACTTTCTTTTTTGATGTCATTCTTTGTTTTTCTATGTTTGTTGTGTTATTATTCGACTTGTATGTTCACGTCTCTCAAGGGACGCTTGCCAATGCGCAAGTCATCCATCATCCTAATTGGCTGTGTTTAGAGAGCAACTGTTGTGTTTGATAGAGAAGTTTTCCACTGGGTCTGGTCAAAAATAAAGCTGTGATTCTGCTAGACTGCTAGTTACTTGTACATGTATTGCATATATGTGTTCAGCTGTGATGTAGCAAACATCATCTATATGCACATGTAGGAAATATTCAACTGAATGGAATATAATCACACCAAATGTTTTTTAATAGGATTACATTAGTTAGATGTAAATGGGTTTGTTAATGGGTTAGGGTTAGGGAATCCATATTTATCAAGATTAATTGAAGATTAACAATAACCTCAAATCCTTTATTAAATAAAAACTAAAGTTTCAGCAGAAAAAAGCCTAAGAAAGAGAAAAATGTCTTAAAGCAAAGCCAAAAAGCAAAAGGCAGCACAGTGTAGTTCCCAAAATCCAAGTTATATGCCACATAGAGTAAATGTAATTCCTTTTCTCTTGAGCCTCAAAGGAAGAAAACAATGTTTATTCAAGTTATTTGGTCACAAAAAATGCTTTCAGTAGGAAGAAATCTATCTAACTGTGAATTATGAAAAGCATAAATAAAAGGGAAAAACATGACTGAAATGAGTCAATGAAATCAGATTTGCAGATATTATATTCAGATTAAAAAAAAAAAGTTTTTCAAATATTTCAACTCAGTTACCTTTGTGTAACACAATGTGAATATTTTAAAGCAGAGCGTACTTTACAGTTTACAGTGAAGGACAAAGTCGGCCTCTGTTGATGTATTCGACAGCAGGGAACTATGAAAAATCCTCAATCTTTGTCAGTCTACCACTTTATACGGTTAATGTATTGCTCATGATGGTCCATTTTTCACTTCATCTAATCTCCTCACATCTTCCATTTCCTCCCACCCTCCCTTGTCAAATGGACATTTAATGGCACTGACCAACCATCATTCATATTAATGTGTCTTATCAGAGAAATCACATCACTTTTTACAACCTAACTGACTCTCATTTGGAGATTTTAAATTTGGGTTCATCCAGGTTTGGATTAAAAACTTTTATAAAAAAAAGTTTGGCAAAATGTTTTAACTTCAATAATAACGTCAAGCATCCCCATGAATTCCACTGGTACTCTCACAGAACTGCTGATCCTGCTTATTGAGCTGATTAATTTGTTGAGACAAGATGGTGCTGGTGGTGCTCGTTGTGTAGTTTTGTGTGTGTTGATCCTAGTTGCTTCTACATTCTGTTCGGCAAACAAATACTACATCGACATAATCTTCTATAACCGGTGTCTGCTGCGAGTAAAACGTTGTTGCAGAATTTAATCACTTGCGCAGCATCCTGGAGGAGATAGCCAGGAAACCTGGCTCCCCGTGGATCATCATAGGAAGCATAAGCCAGGCTACGGAGACAGCCCCACAAACCACTGCTTCCATTTTCAACAAGATGGATGAACTAAAGCTTTCGGTTGCATCAAACCGTATAATCAAGGACAGCTGCTTGTTTGAGTTCACAGGAACCTGGCTTCATTCATGCGTGTCTATCAAGCTAACAGACTACACACCGTAGTGCTACAACAGGACTCTGTGTTAACAACAACTGGTGCACAAACACAGTGATAGTAGATGACCATTGCTCCCCTGACTTGATGTTGAAATGTAGACTCATCTTTTTATCAGCATTGTTTACACACCGCCAGCTGTTAAGGCCCTAACACTGCAGTAGGGTTAGGGTGATATAGTGATATTTAAAAATAAGCCATATCATTCAGAATGCTACTCCGTGGCTCTCTCACGGCAGATGGGATCCAGCAGCAATAGCAGCAGTGTGCCTATAGAGCGAACTGATTCAGAGGACGCAGTAACAATACACAAACTGCTAAGTCACCTGGAGAACGCACAGAGCTATGTGAGGATGCTCTTTGTGGACTACAGCTCAACACAATCATTCAGGACATTTTGATCATAAAACTGACCCAACTCCAGGTCCCTATCTCCACCTGCATCTGGATCAAACAATTCCTCACACAACATCCACAATCCTCTGGGCCCCACCTCTCCTCCACACTTGGCTCCCCTTAGGGCTGTGTGCTCTACTGGACACCCTTCGACTGTACTCCAACTCACACAACCAATAAAATCATCAAATACGTGGATGACACCACAGTGGCTGGGCTCATCTGAGACGGGGATGAGACAGCATACAGGGCTGAGAAACTGTCTCTGTGGTGCTCAGAGAACAACCTGACACTGAATGTCCTGTAAACAAAAGAACTGATTATGGACTTTAGAAAACAGAAAAAAGACCACATCCCTCTGCTCATCAGTGGAGAATGTGTGGAAGCTGTCTCCACCTTCAGGTCTATGGGCAGCCACATTTCCTCCGACCTCTCCTGGACCCAAAACTCTAAGACCCTAGTGAAGAAGGCTCAGCAGTGGATGTATTTCCTCCGAGTTCTCAGGAAAAACGACCTGGACAAGAAGCTGCTGCTGGCCTTCTACCACTCCTCTGCGGAGGGTGTCATCACATACTGTCTGGGTGTGTGGTACATAGGCTCCACATCCAAGGACAGGAATCCTACACCAACAGTGAATTATGCTGCATCAAGACCTGCACTGACACCGTCATAGTGGAGAAATGTGTCTATCATAAACCCTGCTTTAGGTCCAGAGAGTTACAACAGCAAGCCGTTTTGGCAGGGAGTCCAGCACATCACAAACTACAGGACCAGGAGCATGCATCCGATAATATGACTTTCAAAGCATAAAGATGAAAAAATACGACGTCTCCTGCTAATTCCAGTCAGAACTCTGGCTGCAGCATTCTGGGTTAACTGGAGGCTTTTGTTTGAGTTATTGACAAACTATCAGGAGTCAAAAGTTACAGGACATCCTTATGTCATCCTTATGTATTTTATACAAAGCAGATGGGTGTCATCTGCACCAGTGTCAACAACACCAGTGCAGAGAGAAGCCTTTGGTCTGAAGCTCAGAGAAGATCATTAGTGACTAACAGTTGCTGTTTCTGTACTATTATTTACCCTAAATCCTTCATATAGATTGTTACTGCAAAGGGGGTCATAGAGCTGCTTTACAACTACTTTTAAAAGATTTTAGAGATATATAACAGATTAAATATTGATCTATAATTGGCTAAATTTCCTGAATCAAGAGTAGACTTCTTGAGTTGAGGTTTTACTACAGCTACCTTAAATGCCTGTGGTGCAGAGCCAGTTACTAAAGACAGATTCATCTGATCTAATATGGATATGCTGATCAGGGGTGAACCTCTTTAAGCAGTAAGCAGCTGTCTGATTTTTTCCTCTAATACCTATAATTTAATTTAAGACATTCATAAAGTCGCTGCTGATAGATATGGGAATCGTAGGTTCAACAGAGCTATGATTTTGTTAGCCTCGCTACAATGCAAAAAGGAAACCTGGGGTTGTTATTATTTGCCTCAATTAATAAGGAACAATATGTGGTTCTAGATTTATGGAGGCTTTTTTATGTTAGTGAACTATCTTTCCAGGCCAGCAAAAGCTAATTGTATTTCCATGTAATGTTAATAAAAATAGATACTAGAATAATTCAATCGGGGAAATTCTTTTGCAACATAACAGCCGTCCAATTTATTCAGTCCACTCTGCAACTGACATGTAAAGGAAAACAGCAGCACCCATCATTAGCGGCACACAAATGCAAAGCAGAACATCTGAAACGCCAGTTCAGCCAGTTCAGTGTGACAGGTGTGTACATATAAATGCACATATAAAACAGAGACAGAAGTCACACTGACGCATAGGGGATCAAGGCCTGACCACCCTACCCAGCACCACACACATACACACAGTTCCTCCTACCTTTCCCGATCACACTCCATCTGCTTGGCCCCCTCTGCAGCCTAGAGCCTCAGCAGCATATGTCAGTGTTTGAATTGTGGAGCTGAATCAAGCTCTCTGGGTCAGCCTTTCATCTGGTCCTTTGATGACCTAACTGGATTTGCAGCTGTAGATGAGAAGGTGGATAGCACAAACACTTGTTCATACACTTCACAGGCAAGATGATATGAGCAGCATGATAGCTCAGTGGGTAGAGCAGTCGTCTTCAAACCCTAGGATGAGTAGTTCAATTCTCAGTCCCGACAAGTTACGCGTCCTTAGATTGACACGATAGCCTGACCCTTGGCGCCTCTCAGGGGCAGCCTGTCTACAAAGAATTTCCTCAAATAAATGTAATTTATTATTTAGGAATTCTATAGTAACTTTAGTAGTGTCATAAAAACAATATATGCTGTGTTTCCCCTACCACTATTCATTTTCGTTGTTATGGTCTTGTGTTTCCAGCATTAAATAACCTATTTCTACAGCCAGGAACCTTCCAGCTGTGTGTAGAATTGTGCGTTTTGGAAACATCGTCGAAGAATCCAAATGAACATTTCCACGATGAGACGCTCTGTGAGCATTTCTGTAAGCGTTGATTTGGGCTCTATGAAAATTCTTTTCTGAAGTTCCACTCACGGAATGATTCCATATTTAAAATAGACAATAACCACTGCAAAACTATAAAAAGTGGTTTGACACTACGACAACAGAATAGGGTCAAAGCTTCTTGGTGAAAACTACAACAAACATCTGCACGGTGCTCCTGACCAAGGCACTGTGATGTCAGAGTGCTTCTTAATGGACGCAACCATTGGAGGTGGTTTTCTCATAAATCTACACTGAAACGATCTGCAGCCGATTCAACCAGGATGCACCGATGGCTATTTCCTTCCAGAGAGTCTGATCTGCCAACTCCAGTTTCCTTTCTAAGATCTATAATAAACAGAATACACAAACATTTTTGTAACAATTTTCTAACAACAAATTTAACTAGAATTAGAAACACCATTGACTGATAAATACATTTTACTGGCTCCACGTTTTCTCACTCTCGTTTAAACAAATCCCAAAATAAAATGTCTCCAGGCAACTGGTGTGAAATTTTTAATTTAGAGACAATAAGTGTCATAGAAACTTTGATGTTCTGTGAAGAACAATCTCTTTCCTATTAACTAGTTGGCATCTATATGCTTTGTCTTTGTCCTAGTATCATCCTCACTCATGTACTTATATCATCTTCTGTGTTATTGCCATGTGAACAATATTAGGTTTCACAAAGATAGATTCCAGTGGAGCCCAGACTGACTGTCTCTTTGTCTGAACTGTTTCAGGGTTACGTCCTCCCACAAAGAGACAGTCATAGCTATCAATGTTTGTTTTACGCCATCGATGTTGCTTTTAAAGACCGATCCGTTGATGGGTTATTATTTCATCTCTCACCATAGTCAGTTATTTTTGAATTTTCCATAAGACTGAACAAATAAGGATTGTAGCAAGGTACCAAATGTTTTCATGATCATTCCTCCATGGCTTATTTTGGTGTTTACATTTTACTCTGTTCTGCTGACACCACAAGCCTGAATCATGGCTAAGCCTGTGTCATAATGAATTGCTTTGAGCTGGGCAGAAATGCGGGTGCTGTGAAGACTGACAATTCTCAACACTCCAACTCCCTCTGGTGCATAACCTGAACCATCATGCTTAAAACCAGCTGGTCACCATTTATGGCCAATGACCAATCAGTCTGTGCATTTCCAGTAGGAAGTAGTTCATAAAAAATTGCTAATGCAGAGATGTATTCACTAAGAAGAAGGGGTGCTGAAATTAATCACATAATAATCATCAACTGGCATGAATCATCTACCGACAACCAACCAACAATAAATGTTTATTACGAGTGTGTTTGAAGCAGGCAAAACTTAGAAGTGACTAGAAGTAGTGAAGTTTAAATTATAGTCTATATTCCTCCACTTAAGGCCAGCTGGTACCAATTGTCTTCTCTGGAGGAGGCACAAAATACAGCCATATCAAACCTAACAGCTCAGTGCCATGATGTTAAGCACCATCTGACTCACTATCGCAGCTAATTGGCCGTCCAATGAGCTACTTAAATCAAGGACACACCTGGCATTTGGTGTGCAGTCAGTGTCTATCCTAACAGAAGAACTTCCCCCTCCTGTTTATGTAGATTCCAGATATATTCCATTTCATTCTTTATTCTATCCATATGCACACGCAGTGTCCTATTAATCATTTGAAAGCAAAAGATAACACAAGAGCCTTAGCTGCCTGGGCGTTCTCAGCTCCACACATGTAAAAATGTCAGGCTCCCTTGTTAGCAAGTGTGACAGCCAAAGAGGCAATTATACCATTTTCATGTTTCCAACAAGCCCCCCCACCACCACCGACACAAATCTGACACCACGGCCCTATGTTTTAATACAACTGACAGGGACATTACATTCCTCAGCTGCTATAAAAACTAACAGCGCTATATCAGTGCCCCCCTAACCAACCTCCATCACTGCTGCCTCTCTGTCCTCTCTCTCTCAATCACTCTTATCTCCATTTCTCTGCAACCCTCACCTCTTTTTTCATTTCCCAGACAGTCTATCATTCGGGCAACCCGGCTCCATGATTGTGGCTTCGGCTAGAGAGGAAGAGCTGAATGCTATCATCACCCCCATGGCCATAATCAATAGTGTCAGTAATGGCGATGGCGAGAGAACTGTGGATTGCTGAGGGGTCCTCAGGGATCATGTTAGAGGGCTTTGTCTTTTTCTGTCTCTCCACACATGCCTGTTAACTATTCTGCAAGCAGTTCTACTCTCAGCCTCATTTCACCGAGGCTGCAGGAATTGAAACAGTTTCCACCATAAGGGACATGGAGCTTGGGTTGCTTGTTGAGAGGCATCCAAATATATAAACTGCTAGTGAAAGGTTTTGACACACCTCCTTCAGTGTTTCTTCTTCTCTTGTGTTACTGTACATTAATGTGGAGACAGTGAAATTATGAATTATTAATTAATAATATAGATTTAATATAGATGACTTACAGTATGTACTAATAGGAAAAGGGAGAGAGGACCTGCATTTTACTAGAAAAACATATTCTTAAACATAAGTTACTTACTACAGCACACCATGTTTTTATAACATCTCAGTTTAAATGTCCCCAGATGGAGCTTTGAGTTAGATCCATTTTTCTGAGTGCTCTTTATACAACCCAGGCAACCAGTACGGTGAAGTCAGTTGCTCGTCTCAAAACAGCAGCATATAACTAGAGCTGCCACGGAGTTTCTGGGGTATCTTAGTCCTTCGTTGTTAGCTGTGAGTATGCCATGCATAAAAATGCACCTGGAGCAAACAGGAAGCCCCACACTTTTTATTAGACAAGAAAAAATGGTTTGCCATCATAATAGAGGACGAGGAAAGGAGCTTGTGGAAGAAGGTGGAGGGAGCATAAAAGATACAATTTCACAGCTGAACACATCCGCTTGTGTCTCTTGCAAGAGTATGGAAGGATTTCACTTCTGAGGTAATAACAGAGTTAAGATAGAAGATGGGATCTAATTTTTCACTGCTACTCATCTGTTACTCTTCATGCTACACTGGCATGTGCTTTAAAAGAGCAATAACGTTTCCCATGTAACTGTAATGACTGAATTGAATTAGGAATCAGAGTTTGGATTTTGGGGATATAATTTCATATTTTTGTTTTCGCCCATAGCTGCCCACTGCTCCCCCCAGGGGGGTGGGTTAAATGCAGAGGGGCACATTTCACTGCGTGTTATAGGTGTATGTGACAGTTAAACTGGACTATTTTTATAAATATCATCATCATATGATGGCTTATAGTTTAAACTTTGCTTTCCTTTCATTTTCTGTGATTTTAAAAATGAATCAGTGAATCAGCTAAACTTAACGTAATGAACTGTTTAAATACTGTTGTGTGATCCCTATTGTTGCATGAGCAGTGACTAAAACACAACTTGGAGCTTCCAGGCAACAGAGCAGATTTAGAGTTCTCCAGTTAACCTTTCATTTTGGTGACTGTGTGCCAGGGCATTCAGCCCTAGAGTGGATCAAATCCTACCTTTCGGGGAGGAGTTTTTGTGTAAATATTTGTGAATGTACCTCCATTCCTGCTTTCCTGAAGGCGTTCTCCAAGGATCCATTCTTGGACCTCTTCTTCGCTCTCTCTATCTGCTGCCTCTGGGCACTATTTTCAGGAAACAGGGAATTCCATTTCACTGTTATGCAGATGTTTGCCAAGTTTCTTTTCCACTGAAGCACAAAAATACATGTTCAATCCAGTCTCTCCTTGACTGCCTTGTTGGGATCAGGCAATGGATGTCACTAAACCTCCTACATTTTGAGAAAAGTGAAACTTTTTCCAACCTTATTTCACTCGCTGTACCCTCTCTGTTGACATTTTCCCTGGCCCCATTTTCAAGATTCAAGATTCATATGAGTCAAGTCAATAATCACAAATTTAGGTTTGAAAACAAATCCCTTGCTTAAACTCAACTCCCACATAAAGTATGTGGTTAAGTCCTGCTAGTTCCAGGTTATCAAAACTTCAGCCTATTCTGTCAAGGTGCATGTCGAGAGACAGTAACACACACGTTCATACCTTCTCCCCTGGATGCAACGCACTTCTTATTGGAATCAGCCAGTTTTCTATTTACCACATACAGCTGGTTCAAAATGCTGCTGCTGCATTTTCAACCGGCAAAGGCAAACAGGAGCCTATTACTCCTGTTTTAGCATCTCTAGACTGACTTCCAGGTTATTATAGGATTCATTTTAAAATCATTTTATGTATTTTACTTGTCAGTCCTTCAATGGTTTAGCTCCATTATACTTATCAGATCTATTAAACCGCTACATCCCCTCTTGCTTACTTAGGTCGGCTAACCAAATGCGTCTGCAAGTCCCCAATCTATTAATAGGATGACTGTGCTTTCACTGTTCTGGCTCCAAAACTCTGGAACGAGCTTCCTCTAAATGGCAGAACCCATCTCTTGCTGTTTTTACATTGCGGTTTTAATTCCCTGTCTTATAACACCACTTGAGGTCCTGACTGGTATTCATTTATTCTTTTGTTTTTCCTGCTTCGATGCTTTATTTCCTTTGGAAAGTCTTGCTTACGTTTTTTTAAATGAGCTTTATAAATAAAGTGTTGGTCTTATGTCAGCTGATTACTTTTTATGAACAAGACATTGCTGGAGTGAGCAGCTCCTGCTAGTTTTGCTTCTTGTTGCTTTCTGATGTGAGTCTGACTGTAGGAGGTGTGCACATGTGTTCCTGCGGGTCCAGTCTATCGCAGGTAAAACTTACAAAAACGTTGTTCTCCCAATTAAAAAGATTCATTTGTATTGTTCTGTGCTAAACTTAGCTTCAGTGTTTCATTGAGTCTGTTCGTCATAGCTGACCACTAACTCTCTTTACTCTGTGTCTGTGCAAGTTTTCTGCATCGCAGAAATCATAGGGCCGTAGTATAAAATGGTATAAAGGCTCTTGTTTGTTCACATTTCTTTAGACACAGCATGATGTGTCTATATTTGAGAACTTTTAGAGTCGTTCTCTTTGTCAGACATATTCTACATTGATTTTTTTTGAGTCACCACCTCTGGCAGTAATCAGGCTTATGTGCGAAGAGTGAAATTAAACTCAGCTTTCCAAGAAATGTTAAGGGGAAGGAGCAATTACTTTTTCATATCAATGTTTCCCCTTAATAAATTAAATAAATGCAGTTTTGAAATAAATTAATTAAAAAACGTTGTATGCATTTGTATTTACCAAGTTATTAAGTTATCCTTGTATAATTTGTTTCATCATTTGAATAATTATGTGATAATTATGAAAAGAAAAAAAAAAAAGAAAACCAAAGTATTTATGCATATGATTCAGCGTGTATATATGTATATACATGCTATATATATACACATAGCTATGATTCTGAAATGGTGATGTTTGTGCAGGCAAACATTAGGTATAGACACAACCTACTAAAGTACTTCTTCAGCCTGGCCAGAATGTGCACACACAATCAGATCTGAACATCCCCTCCAAAAATAAGAAAAGAAAAATCCTATTCTCCACTCTAACCCTCTGATCCTGCTCCCTTCCATCATTATGCAGAAATCATCTCATCTCATTAGGTGTCAGCCGGGAGGAGAAATACAGTTCTTAGTGTGAGGAATCAATCTGCCATCTCTATGGGCACACACTTTATAGTTGTGCTGGAGGATAATCAAAACCCATAATTGTTTTTTAAAACAATTCATTAATGACAAGATCTCTCAATTATACTGCATTGTAATCACGCTATTAATATGGATATGACTGCAGCACTGGGGGCCATCTGTTTGGCTGAGGCAGCCTTGGACATTTTCCAACAGACACAGTAATTTCAAGGACTGAATTTTGGCCAGGAAGCACAGGCAACATAATCAATGTGAATGCTGCCACTAGCGCTGGGGAACGGGGGACCGAAATTGATCCATCAATCACATATTCAGACGATGTTTATTCAGCTTTGACTCACTTCGCAGTTATTCGCACTTGCAGATGAAAGCTCCAATAAAAAAAAAAGGCAAGGACTGAAGAGCAACAGCGTGACACAAAAACAAGCGCTCTTTACACATGGATTTAGTGTTCGCTTTGGTGAGGTGGGTGATTGCCTTGGGTTACCTCTGGGTGGAATCAATTATACAAGCTTTTTAAAAGTCGCTCTTTGGTCTTCACAGGAAAGTATGAAGCGAGCAAACTCCTGAGGTATCTAGCATTATTCCTTTTTATGTGTTTTTACATCAAACTTTCTGTTTCTTCTCAAAGTTTTCCATACTTATCTGCCAGAGTGTAAATGTGGGGCATTTGGGATGTTATTGCCAAACTTCAATTGCCCCCCCCTCCTTCCCTTATGACTAATGTATTGCCAGTACAAAAGCATATGTTGCTTTTAAAGAAGCGCTGCAGAAACTCCTTGTTGCTGTCGTCGTGTTTGTGGTCGCTCAGGGGAGAGGAGCAGGCACAAAAATACTACTTATTTTTCCTTGGGGAATTTCTGACAGCTTTACTTTACTGTATGCTCAGCAGTAAACGAGTGAGAAAGCCCAAACGTGCTTTGCTCTGACTTGGGTATCTCATGTGTGCTCTTTGTGAAAGTCTGTGAGGCTCAGGCAGGGTAACAAGGCACATGGGTTATTGGGGGCATGCCAAAGCAAAAACTAAACAGAAAAGAGCTCGTGAAACAGTATTTATCTGAATCCTTCCGAATTTGCAATGTAAATTTAGGACTAGGATTTTGCCACAGCACCTTGCTTCATTGCTTCGTTTCTTATACCAGTTAATTTCTTAAATCTCGTTCTTCAGTGTCTGTGTTTAAGCCAATGGTGTAAATAGTGTGTCTATAAAAGGAACACTGTGACATGTGAATGTAACTGCTTCCTTGATGATAATGATGAAAGTCATGAACTACATGGGAAAGTTTTTTTCTGGTTTAGTCCTGTTAGTAACACATCGAAGCAAAGCTCATTTGGCAACAAAATCAGAAGCAATAGGAGCCTTTATTGCATATGGCACAATTTATGCCCTTCCTGCAACTATTTTGCAATTCTTTCCTGGAGTTGAAAAACTCTTGAGAGAGAACATTTCTGTTACATCTTCTCTGTGTAGCTTGGAGCACAACAGTGTGCAAACTACATGCTACTGTCTGTCTATTACATCTCCTGCCAGACTATTTAAATTTGGGCCTTTTTACCTGCTGAAACATTGGAGCGTTGGCTCTTTTATAGTCTGTGGTTAATTGGCAAGCCTGGCTACACTCCCTCAGAGCAGAAGACGTCTGCAGGGAGGAGGGCAAGCAGCGTAACACATTTCATCTCTCTGCAGATTTCTTCATCTCTTGCAATTAATTGCATCTTTAAGAGAACAAAATGTAAATACGCTGCTGACATGCTGCCAATTAATTTCCAATTGCCGTCTTCCTGACGCTTTCTGCTCAACCAAGGGGGAAATCAAAAGTTTTAGAGGGTGTTACGAAAGCTTTAATAGTGTCCCTTTGTTCCTAGCAACACATTGTGAAAAATGCATTCAGGCCTGAGAAAGAGCTCTTGCTCTGTGTAATCAATTCCCTCAGCTTCTCCCAGCTAAAGAAGATGGGGTGGGGGAAAGATCAGGGACGAAACCAGCACCTCACTTGTCTCTCATTGTTCTTTGATCAGGAAAAACATGCTTCCTTTACATTGAAGAAATCTAGATAAACAGAAAAAACACTATCTGTGCAGGACAAGTAATGAATTCAGTAATTAAAAATGTCAGTAGTCAATGAATGACCTTCGGTCAGCGCTCACTGAAAGGCCAGTGACCATTACAACTATATTCAAATGACCATATGTTCATATTTCTATTTCTATTCATTTATTTTATATTCTTTTATATTCATATACTCAGATTACGTTTGCATTATAGGCCTTAATACTAGTCTTTGTCAAGTCCAGTCTTTTTTGTGTTGTATCCAGCTCCTCAACTGCTTCACAAGAAAAAAAAAACATTTACTCAGTTTCCTGGGTTATAATAATAGTATTAGCCTCTACTGCTACAATAAACAAGGTAAGAAGTTAACTTTTAGCAGAGAACATGAACAAACTAATCTTCCGTGCATATAACATGAAGAGTGTAAAGGGTAAGCCTAAGGCTTAGAGGGTGTGCGATGCCATTATGATTCAAATTTGTTTGAGTATTAAAATGTGTGTGCTGCTAATATAATTACATTCTGCTAAAAAAAAGAACCAAAACTCCAAGCCCTCCAAACTCCAAAGCCCAAGAGGTAGTGTTCCCACAACATCCCTACAAGGCTGAAACGTCTTCTCCTCGCTGGATTTTTTCTGGATCGTGAGGTGCTGGCACTGAAGGACGGTGAAAAATAAACAGAATAGATTCAGTTGGGACATTGAATCTGTCTTTGGCAGTGTTGTGTTTGCCAGGACACCACTTTAGGTTTAATCCTGCATTCAAATACAAAATGCTGTTGTACATAAAAGAAAACTAATTAGACACTTGAGGAAACAATTACAGTTGATAAGAGAGATGTTCTGCAGCCTACAGATACACATACAGTCACAGCTTCCCTTGTATTATTCCAGAAAATGCACAATTTCCCCCAAAAAGCTGTTTTTCAGACTTGAGGTGCAACAGTTTCAGCTCCAACTATCCGTCGTGTTGGAGACTTCTGAAGTGTCAAGCAATGAGTCTGGATTTAAATCCGACTGTGTGTAGTATGAATCCTAGCTTCATACTACGCACATACTTTATGATCTTTCTATCTCCTCCTCAGCACTTTTTCGGTGCAGTTTGCAGGGGGCTGTATTTTGGGGATAGATGTTAGAATCACAGCAACAATGCAAGAAAACAAAACTGTTCTGTGATTTTTTCCCTCACTTGCTTCAGGCATCTCTCACAGCACTGGGAAACTGTAGCAGCAAAACAAGCTCCTGCAAACCAGTTGAGAAATATTTCCTCAATACAGAGAGAGAGAGACAAAGATGAGAAAGTTAACTTGTCACTCAAACCTATTCACATTAAAGACTAAAATAATAAAGATCGAAACATGAATATCATTTAATATCATTATAAGGGTTTCAGTAACATTAGCATTTTAACTGATAATGTTACATTAATAAGTAATCATTGCATATTAAATTCCTTAATGTGTATGTTCCAGATAAATGCATTCATACATTGTGAATACAAAATATTCTTTTGACCCATGAATGCTATTTAGTGTGGCAAGACTGCCCTCTGGTGAATTACTGGGAAATCTCTATATAGGTTGGTAAGGCTGCCAAAAATAAGACTTTACTTTGCTTGGCAGACGATTTTATCCAAATCCAGGGGAAAAAAAGTTATAGTGGTTATTATGGAAGTCTATGCTGCATTTTTGACACTACATTAAAAATTATAATGCAATCAAATCAATTGTGCTGCTAAACTTTGACACGTAAGACTCTGAACACCGTCAAAGCCCCACCTCCCTGCTAATTGTTGTGTGTAAAAATCTATATTTATCTATATTGTTTTTGTTTAATAATCGATATGCCAAATTATGATCCTGGCATTCAAAGGGTTCAAGTCCTGAAAATAATTGAATGTTTGGTAGTTTTGAGCAGGGGGGCGAAGTGGCTTAAGTGATTTATGAAAAAAAAAGCAGAAAACGTGAGCGTAAGTTTTTGCAAGAGGAGCATTATGTAAACAAAATGAAAATGAACAAAAATTGATTTCTAATCAATAATAAATCACTGGCATGATAAAAAAATGTCACATTTGTCCCAAACACATCCCAAAATCTAGGGTGTGTTCTTTGTTTTATTACAAACAAATACAAAAGCTATACATATAATTTCAGGCCAACATTTTTCTGTTTTCAGTAGCTGAGAAACATTTACAGCTTAGAAAAATATGGTGTCAAGAAAATGGACCCCGTAACATTTTCCGCATTTAAATTTCTAGAAACAATAACACGCAACATTAACACGTTTTCAAAATTAATTGGAAATGCAAGTTGTATTTACAGGGTGGCAAAAAGGAGCCTGAGTACTTATTGGGATTAGAGTCAGGACTTGACTCACACATAAATAACAGACGACAGTGAATATACGATGCGTCCCCCATCATGTGCACAGAATAAGAGCAACAACCTTGATACATTAAGAAAAAGTCCAATCATTGAAGATAAACAGAGGTTTGCTGACTGAAGCCTTTGTCAGATCTGTTAAGGTCAGAGGCAGTGTACGAAGTTGTTGGTTTAAGATCAGTCCGTCCTCTTGCTCTAGAATTTCTACATGTGTGTGGTCTATAGTCCATGAAGCGTGGAGCTAACGATGTCCATGAAAGTTGCTTCTACACAATAGCAGAGCTGAACATCGGGGTCAGCTCCACAGAGTTCTTGTGCCGTCATCTGGGGCAGTGTCAGCTTCGAGGAACCTCCTGCTGAAACAAGAGCCTCCTGAGGCTTCTCCTTCAGATACTGCAGGCCTAAGGAAGACATAACCAACTGCTAAGACACTTTATTGAACACTGGTAGATCCAGTCCTAAAAACACTAAGAAAATGTTGAACCAAATTAATGTGTAAGTGCTGATAACAAATTTCTCCTAATTCAGTGAGATCTAGCACACTCAGGACACACCGGCGGCACCAGACGACAATATTTTAGAAATAATTTAGCTGTCAAAAATATGTCTAAGTTCGATAAGGTCGATGTAAATGCAATGCATTACACAGTAAAATGTAACTGAAATCTAATTAGACAACACAGATCATATCTCTACATTCCTCTGTGTAATGTAAGTACAGTGTGTATGGGATCATTAATGAAGAAAGCAAACGTCTCTTCACAGTTTACTTACGTGCAATGAGAGGATCAATATTCCTGGCTTTGGTGGCTACGTCAGAGGCACAGACCTGGCCCACTTGTACCAACAGAGCTGCCACATCATCATAGAGTGGAGGAAAGGCCTGACAGAAGGCCACCAGACATGGCAGGGTGGGCATGAAGAAGAAGAAACGCTTTGGACGAGTCAGCACTGAAAAACAGAGCACACGCACGCTAATAAGAGACTGTACTTCTGTAAGACAGAAGGCTGCACTGACGGCCAAAGGCCAGAAGGTGGCAGCCAAATACAGTGACAGAAAATATACCAGTGTCCAAATATATTGTGTATAAAAAGTACAATGTGCACTGTTAGAGCTTAAGCATATGAAAAGTAATGTAGGTTAGAAAAGCTGTCCAGAACCACAACCTGTAAGAAGTGTGCCCATCACGCTGATGGCCAACCTGGCCACGCTGAGGGACTTGGGTAAGGCGTACTGGGTACATAGGTATGACAGCAACTGGATTGCAAAGATCTGTGGGGGAAAAAAATCATATCAAGCTTTAGAGGGGCGGGGCGAGGAGAGAAAGGCCAGGAGAAGAGAAGCAGGGAGAGGAGGGGAGAGGAGAGGACTCACCTGCTTTTCGAGCTGGGGCTGGGCCAGCAGCTCTGGGATGAAATCCAGACAGATATGGATGGAGGGAATGCCTGCGACTGTTAGAGGCAGCAGTGCTTGAGGGTAACCCTGAGAGAGAGAGAGAGAGCGAGCACCAACACAAAGCATTACTGCACAGTCACACGAAGGGGAGGATTACTGATGTACGAGAGCTCTAATGTGAAATCTGGAGGAAAGCAACAAAGTCTAGTTGTAGTTCTAGTCTAGAATGTAAAACCTTAAGAAGGCTTAAGAACAATATGTCTCCTCTGCATGTCTGTGAGACAGCGGCGTGTCTGCCCTGTCCACATCTTATTACCTGAAAGTGAACCAACTTGGCGATGTTGGGATCAGCAATGAACATCTGATGTAGCAGACAACAGATGAGACACTGCACCTCCCTCAAATCACTGAGCAGGCCTCCCTCTGGCTCGGTGTCCTCAACACCCCCGCTGGCTCTTGGCACAATGCTGGCCTGTTTCAGCTTCCCTGGCATGGAGCCCCTGATGCTCCTTAGCAGGCTCTCTGTGTTGGCCCCCAGCTGCTTCTCTTCTGAGGTTGGCAGACACACCTCCAGGAGAATCTGGACAGCTGCACTGTCCTGGGGTAAAACAGAAACGTGGTTAGCGTGAAAGGTCATCTCCTACAGAAACCTGTGTACTCTCCATCACTGCGTGACATAATCCAAACCTGCGCGGCTAGCAGGGCATTCTTCAGCTCCTCTCTTGTGACTTCAGGCGTATCTGGCTGCCCGGGCACGCCGAGACTCGAGACTGACTGGCTCTGCCGATCAAAATCAGCCGTCTCCTTCAGGTGACAGTGTAAGTAGGCTTTTGAGGCCAGCAGGTAGCCATTCAGCATGTGTAGGGCAATGTCCATTAAAGGAGGACACCTAGGACAAAAAGGTGTTCATATTACCTTTAGGTATTAATAATGTACAGTAGCTGTACAGTACGTGTCCCTGTGAGTATTGTCGCGCGTTTACCTGTACACCCTCTGATCACAGCGCAGCACGATGAGGGGATCCACCATCAGGTCATTCTGAGTGTACCTTTGCTGCCTAAGCAGCTTAGCCGAGGGCTGGAGGGCATTTACCGTCATTACCCACAACCTGTAACACAAACACATTGCCCATAGTTTAAACATTCATCAATTCAACAACTCGGGTTCAGTGTGTGGCAGTTCATCCATCTCCGTTATCAGGCCAATGCTAAGCTTTAAACTGCAGTTAGCGCTCCAACATCAATCAGATGATCTGTGTGAAATCTGACACTGCTGCCCTCCTATACTTGCCAGAGCCTCTGGTCCATCCATCTGCAACACCCAGCGGTGCGTGTGAGTGATGAATAAAAATCCCTCACATCTCCCTCATGGTGAGATTTCCAGGGCTGATCCCTACTTATGAGGGTTTTTAGATCAATAGGATGTCAGCTCCGAGATTTGGCAACCGTGACTCCTGCAGGTCCTGGGGCAGAGTGAGGGTCACCCTCTTCAGTCCTGAGTGTCCACACATGCTACTAGCATCACCTGGCTCAATACCTCTGATCTATTACACAATAATAACTGAACAAGCAGCTTGGGAATCCTTGTTCCATACTTTGTATTCAGATTTTAATACGTTGAGCTCACAAAGATACTGCATTCTCACTTTTGAGTAAAGCTGTTTATTTGAGACATACAAGCAACCATCATGACACGGTTCAGTCAATGGTATTTCCATTTCATGCCATTACAGTGACATGTCTCACTCACCTCCGTAATATATTATGTAACTGTGTATGTACCTGCGGGGCATGACAGTATTAAGGCCCATCCAGAGTTTGTTGAGGGTCTGCAAAATGCAACGGGGCACAGCGGGCTCCAAGAGCAACGCCATGCTGGCTGTTAGAGCCTCGGCATACGGGATCAGGTCTCCAGGTGAAAGCAGCGTAAGGTGCTCCAGGATGCGCATCAGACTGTGACTGCTGGATGGCAACTTCTGGAAAGCTGGGGTCCAAACAAACAGTTACACTGATACACCAGAACCAATTCAAACTAATAGTACACGGTGTCTTTGCCACAATTTTCCTCATGGCATCCCAAAGCACACTCTCAGGTGCATTATACCAGTGCACATGTGTGAGGTTATATCTGTAGACTTTACCCTGCATCATTTTGTGTGAAACTGATCATCTGTTTCCATTTAGTATCATGTCAAGGATCTCTGTTAATTAGAAAAAGGCTAAAGTAGTCCCTGATGTCTACGGATAAAGGTTTTCTTCTCTCTTCTCTATGTTCAGATCGTTTTGGACCCACTTTGTCTTGAATTAAATTAATTTATTCTTAATGTGCTCACCCTCGTGGAGCTGGCTCTGGGAGTATCTGCAGGTGTTGCTGGGGAGCATCATCCTCCTCAGCAGGGGTAGGGTTCCAGTTATCTCCTCCTCACATACCCAGTCCTCCACTAGACATAGATGAGGGTAGTTGGTGGCCAGCAGCCTTAGCAGGGCAGAGTGCAGTCCTGCAAAGGTACGGAGAAATGCAATTACTTTATAAACTATATCTAATAAGTCAAACATAACAAGGACACAGAAATGTAACCACACACTGCATCCATAGCTCACCCCCCAACTCCTGCTGCAGTCCCTGGGCCTGGGTAACCAAGTACTTGATGGGGATCTGGTCCATCAAGGCTGCTGAGTAGGACTTTGGCTTTCTCTGCATCAGGGCTTACGGGAAAAAAACACAAGGATAAGATACTAAAGGCGAAGCAAGAAGAAGACAAGAAAGAGCACGAGCTGTGTAAGGATGCCAGAGTTAGTGTTCCGGCGCATTAGAGGAGTGGAGGTGATTTTTCATTAACTTGGGTTCATTACCACTGCTGATGGGCACCATTACTCCTTCCTTGAAGGCTGAGGGAGCACTTGGGTAAACACAGCAATTAAAGAGACGGGCATAAAATCTCACATAAATCTGCTCTAATGAAGGACAAGAGGAGACCTCATCATTGGAGAGAATAAACACTGACTAGGCTAACTGCAAATGCTCAATCTAACCTACAGCTGTCCTAGTTAGCTTAGCTCCCGCAGCCGCTGTACTCGGCTCTTTGTCAGCCCTCCATTTATTCTCTATAAGGCGGCCAACTTTTAGTGCCAAGAGAGACAAGGATGAATGACTACACATCCAGAGTAAGAGCCTCTCCTACAACTTAACAAAGGACAAAAGCTGCCTATCTCCTCTCACTGCCAGATAAATATCCCTCCCTCTCACACATAATACCTTCTTCAGTGTAGGAAATGGCAATGGGAGCACAAAGAAAATAAGAGATACAAAGCAGGTAAGCCGACTGCACATTGTTGAATGTTACACACCTAGTTGTTTGGTGCTAGCCAGCAGGTTCTCCTCATAAGACAGGATGTAGTAGAGGATAAGGAGTTGAGTAGTGATGGAGTAGCGCTGTCGCCGACCCTCTGCTTGCTAAACAACAGAGGAGCAAAAGCAACCGTTACATCCCAGGGCTAGATATCAAAATAATATTCCGCATCATTAAATGAGGGGAAAATTTTCAAAAGGTTCATCAACCAAAAGAAATCCTGGGGTGCATGAGGTTGGCAACAACTGCTGGTAATTTCCCACAACCCCACTTACACCAATTGCAACTTAAATGACTTCAACCATTGTGTCATTAACACATTTTGCTTAAGAGTTGTTGAAAACAAAGTTAATTAGCAAGTATTACATTTAGCTATTAACAGTGCTGGGACCGTTTTTATAATACAGTTATATGATAATCCATATCCATTCAGTAGCAACTGTAAAAACACAGATGAAAAATAAAAGGCCAATGTGCAATTCTAACAATTATACTGATGTAACTCAGGTTTAGTTGGGAAGGAGAAAGCCTAAAAGACAAGTTGTATTGAGGCGACAGCCAAGGTAAACTCTGAGCTGCTTCTGTGATGTCTTTGACTCGACTCACCCCGGCAGACGTCTGGAAGACATTAAGGATCTCCTGCTCCGTGATGGGCTGGTTGGTGGCCTCTGGGTTGGCCTTAGATGCTGGGGTGAGGATGGAGTTTATATAGGCATCAATTAGGGGAATCAGTTGGGTGTGTATGGGCGTGACTGTTTCACACAGCTGCCGATAGATCCAATCCTGCAGACACACAAAAGAACAGCAATAGAGAAGCGATGCAGGGTCTGGTCCAGTCACAAGCATGAGCTACATGCAAGGTGTCATATCGTACCTTAATTGACACTTTGTGCTTGGTGAAGGCTCGACTCCGAAGCAGCTGGTAAATGCAGTGAATAGGGAGGAACCCTGTGATGTTGGCACTTAGGTTGTTGGTTACAGCAACTCTAACTGCATGGGCCGTAACCACCTACACGCCAGAAATAATACACAGTAACAACGGCGTGAACAAAGCTCAGCAGACTGATGACCCGACAGTAGGCACCATGTATCATGTAGGAAAGCTAGGTCAGAGGATATCTACCTGTTCTGTAAATATCTCCTGCGTGAAGATAGTCTTCATCTTGCTTAGGGAGCTGGGCTTGATGGCAATCTGTGGAAAGTTGATCATGGACAAAAAAAGGATGAAGCACATCAACAGTGGTGGGTTTACTCTGAGTGAAAACAACCTACAGGCAATGGTGCTGGTATTTTGTAATTCACCCCTTTCATATTTCATAAGAAAGATTGTACACGGCAGGCACAACACTGAACTGAGAGGATGGCCCTAGAGGTGGATGCAAACATACTCTCAATCCAATTACATTACACATCTTAGTGGAAAATACACCGAGACAGGGAAACTACTTAGCACAAAGATAGGATACAATAGTGCACCTAATAAGAAATAAAACAGCAAATTGGCCACAGGGTATAGGAGTGTCTCGGTAGATATGAGAATGCTGTAAGTGTTTCATCAGTAATGCAGCCGTTATATGTTCCACTGCTACGGTGGAGGAGTGGGGCCAGGAGCTGGACAGCCAGACAAATGTATTGATCACTGCCTCCCTTCCACCTACCACCTTACCTTCATCCCCAAAGTAGAGCACACCAACTCAATAATGGAGCTGAGCTGGTTGCTATGGAAATACATGGCAACCAGTAATAGCATCTCTCCAAAAGAGGCCGATACGCCTGCAGCACTGTAAGGAGAGAGACACATGCAGGCAAGGCGAATGAGAGAAAGCACAGAGAATTGTAATAAACTTGATTATGGCACACCTTCTACTAACGGCTATGTCCCATTAGTCTCTCCTAAAGTCACTGAAGGCTCTGCTGATTGATTTTTCATTGGCTACAGATTCTCTAGCCCACACACGCACCTAATAGTTGTTTTCTTTGAATCAACAAACTAAAGCTCTGATGAATTCGTCACAGATTTTAGTGGATGTTCCCCATGAACAATATTTAAATATGATCCACAAAAGTCTCCAAAGTAAGGACAAGGACAGCAAACACACATTAAAACCAGTGGGCAAAACCAGTTTATGGAAAGTGGAACATTAGAAAGAGCAGTGTACTAGCAAGATAAAATGAGAGTTACATATCACACAAAAAGATGAACAAGTGCATTCTCAGGAACTTTCCCATATTGTCCATGTCATAGTACAGTATAAAAGCAACAGCATAGGACAACATGTGTTGAAACAATTACTGTAATCAATACCAATGACAATGACATCCTTGAGGTTTGTAGACAACCATCTGTCGTAGCAACTAGGCTACTGAAAGTCTGTCAGAAAATGCCTCGTTATCAAGAGAGTCTCCTTACCTTTCAAAGTATTCTTCCTCTTTGATCATCCAGCTGAGCCACATGACCATCAGCTGCTCCTGTTCTGGAGTGCTACACACACACACACACCTATTCATTTCAGAAAATGTAAGAGCCTCTGCTATTTGACTGTGGTTTGAGATTCAATCTTCTTGCGTTTGTTGAAAGAAAATAAGACTAGATTTATATACCTGACCAGAGTAGGGAAGGCAAGCAGCTTGCAGAAGGACAAGGAGACAAAGCGAACACCGGCAGGAGTGGCTGGAGGCCGGCTGGTCATCAGCTGTAGCAACTGCTCTGCCTCTTCATCTGTAGGTCTGCAGAAAGCCCATAGATAGCAGACAAACTTTTAAAGGTTAAATTAAGTTTAAAGGCACTTTCAAATATTTAAAAACGTTTCCAGTATTCACAGTGGACTGAATGAAGCATTCTGGGTTATAAAGGCAAAATATCTGGAGGACTACGGACTCCTCTTTGACCTACCTGAGGCCTGCAATGCCCATGAGAGCACAGTACAGCCGGAGCAATGCACTGGCCTTCACCACATGCTCCTCTCTGAGGCCAGAGTACCCTGAGCTGCCCTCCTCCTCCATGTCACTATCATTGGGCACATGGGTGCTGCGTGAGCGCGGCAGGATGGCAACCAGTTCCAGAAGCAGCTGTCTGCGCATCTGCCACAGCACAGAGCTGCTCTCTCTCTTTCGCTGGGGTACAGAGAGAAAGCGACAGAAGAAGTGAGTCGACAGGCCTGCTGCCATCCAAATGTTTCCATTTAAGGGCCACAAGCAGCGAATGTTTTGTATTTCAGATTAATAAATTACTTCTAACTGATTGACTGATTAATAAACTTCTCTTAAATGTAATTACCAAATTACAATATACAGGTTGGGAAAATGAGTTCTACAGAGAAGCTTTTCCACACAGCTGAGACTGTTTTTACTCTCTGTAAACAAACAAATAAAACATAACCAAATCATGACATTTTCAGTGAAAGGCTACCACCCATAAACTGACAGAAATGCAAACAGGTGAAGAAGTAGGTATGTATTTTGCTTTGTTATCTTTCAAATGGTCTCTTTTTTCAGGACTTGCTGACAACTGAAGAAACAGAGGAAAAATGTGGTGACAGACAAACGCTATGGGCAGAAAGTGTCTATGAAAACATTGGTGCATGTGTGTTTGTTTAAATGCTCAGAATAATTCCATTGCAGGCACATTTAATACCTGGGCTCAATCAAAGACAAAGAACACCACATTTTGAATGTTAGGGCAACATGATTGGACACAGTGATCGTGTTTGTTTTTTTCTGTATAACCTGGAAACTGGATCACGCGTGTTAACGATTTCAACGTAATGGAGAAGAAATCCTTTCCTCTCACCTGTTGTCCATTGCGAATGAACATGCTGAACCAGGTACGGACTTTGCTGTTAGTACCCAGCAGTAGACCGCTGACGTAGGAGACTAGGGGACTGACTGCCTCATCTGCTGTGTCTGGTTTATAGTCCAGAGTCAGAGCCACACCTAGGCCAGGCAGGTGGCATTCCTCCACCTAAAGACACAAAGAATAAACTAAAAAAAAATGACAAGGTCCTCGTTTTTCTTCAGGTAGATTTTTCAGGGCGATTTTCTTTATTGTGTAAGTGCACAAAGTCCTGCTGATGATCCTTCAGCCTCTTGCAGAAAAGCAATACATTTCTGCTAACAAGGGCTCAGCCTGGTTTGCAGGTGATATGGTGACAGCCAGAGAGGAGGAGGTTGGAAATTCTTCTCTACAGTAATTGTGTCACAAAATATCTCATCAGTATATTAAAAACTGCTGTTTGATTCTAATTATGATGTGAATATTTATGGGGAATAATATAGTAATAATAAAGAATATAATTGTCAGAGTGTAACGGAACCTGTTACTAATCAATCGAGTTGGGAATTATCAAAATTCACGGTGCAAAACATTTTGAAAAATAAAGGAGTAGAATTTGTTTGCTTGAAAATCATCCTTAAACTGACTTTTAATGCAACATAATTCATTTTTCAAATTTGTAAACCTTTGACTCATAAAGATAAATGAGCCATGGCTGTAATGCTCCCTTAAATCTTGTAGATGTGGAGAAAGATCATTGAAGGTATGAACAGTAAACATTAGAATCGAGATCTACTTTATTCTTTGGGCATCTATGATGCAGCAAACACAGCCACCCTTTGACCACAGCTCCGGATGCTAGAAATTGCAGTAATCAGTATTAATCTGTGTTCGTGTAATCACATCAAGAGCATGACTGACCACCATAGCTCTGATGCTGAGGGCCTGGGACGGGTTCATTTGACACAGCTGCCTCAGGGCTTCCGTCCTACGTCGACCACCCATGCTCTCCTCATCCTGACGCTCTCCATTCTTGATCAAACCTCTGCAAACTGCAAAGACAAAAATTTAAGTCAACAAGCAGCATATGAAAAGATGGTTGAATTATCTAATTTTTACTTTCATCATGCTTGTTCATGTACTGTGTGCCAAAAGATTCTCACCTTTCTGTGTGTCATTGACAAACAACATTGTTTAATTTCTTCAACTCCAGGACCAAGTCATGTTGCTCCTTAACCACCCTAAACTACATATTCAAGACTCATGTATTTGCCTGTAAATAAGCCATTGGAGCCTGATCTCATTTTCCCTCTGCTGATTGAGACTATAACACATACTGAAATAATATTTTCTGCCTGTTCATAAAAGGATTTTATTTAATTCTGTAGTGGTCACTACAAAATAATGTATTGTGCCATAAAGAGCCACTGGATGAAGACCTGGTTAAAGCCATGTCTCACACTTCACCCTGGGAGTTTACTTTCAGTTAAATTAAATGAGGTCTTTTTCTTAGTAAGAAACCTGATAAGATTCCTTGACATTAACTGCCAAGTAAAACATACAAATAAGCCGATGCCTTAGCACTGACCCTCTGTGTGATTTTCTTTTAACAAATCTCTCAAAGTGCACCCTGCACTGTCTGTGGACCAGCGAGGGAAAACAATGTTAATCAGATATCAAAGTCTAATATATTCACCCTCAGACCAGTGGAATGGCTAAAATTATAGTGGAGAAATATCTAGGCTCAGAGTGAAAACATGCAATGAGAACTCAATAGCAGTGTGCCTATAATTATAAGGAAGCCTTCACAGAACGCGTCTTAGGTAATGACACTGTAAGTAAAGGCCTATTTATGCCACAGCAGGCACACTCATTAACCACGTGAAGCTAGTACTGGCACTTAACCAGCCACTCTATCTCACAGTATCAGCTGACATTATGAGCAGTATTGTGACGCAGATAAATTACCTTCATTGAAGCTGTCAGGGACGTTGGCAACCAACAGACACAGAAACCAGTCACCATTGCGAACATGAAGCAAAGCTTCTGCCACGTCCACAATGGGCAGCAAGGAAGGCAGCTCTGAAGAAGTCCAAAAAGGAACATACTTTAAATATAATTAAAACTCCTGTGTCTTTTACACGTACAAATCACACATTGGATCTTCATGAAAGAAATTATTCGAGTTGAAAATGAGTACTAATGTAGATTTTATTCAGAACAAATGTCATAATAGTGATCGAGGGAAACTAATCAACGTTTTGCTCTAAATCACACAGAAAATCTAAATGAAAATTTTTAATCATGAGGAAAATGTGAGGGTCAGTCAGGGGTATCAATGCCTTTATCATCCATGAACCGTCTATATAGTGTGGAAACATGAGGCTATTTGAACTGAATTGATTTTTGGTGTTATACTGTGATAAGAGTCCCCTTAATTTTTAACAGTGTATATTCTCCCTACCACTAGTAACATGTGTCCATTCCTTTCCTCTCTCTTTTACATGGTATATGGCTACTGATTAAAAGGCTTTGTCTATTTGACCTTTAAAATGTTTATTACATGACATACTGATTTATTTTTTGTCTTGTCCAAGGACACCTTGGACATGTACATTCATCGGGACTGAGAATCAAACCCCTCACCCTGTGGTTGGAAGATGACTGCTCTATCTAAGCTATCAAGCACGCCATGATGAAAATATTGACCTCAATTACTTAAAAGGTTAATATCACAGGAAAATATATGGTACAACTACAACACAAAATAACCTTAATACAGTATATGAGCTCCATTGAGATCATTTTGAATCATAATTCTCATACTTAAAAGCACAATTATTAGATGCTGCAATAGGCATAAAACCACTTGCAAAGCACCTCTAAGTGAAACTATTAAAAAGACGAAAGGAGTTGGGTACCTGCTTGTAAAATGCAGAGGACATCTGCAACCTCTTCCAAGTAAACAGGGCTTTCAAAGAGTTCAGAGGACTTTAAGAAAAACTCTCCATTTGAGTCTGCAACCTAAAAAAGTCAAAGAGGGAATCAGAAACAGACCGTAGGTCTATAACTCAGAGATGAAATAACAGAATGGTTACCGCAATACTCAGTAACATCTAACACCGTTGCCAGTGTTTGAGACTGATGTCTTGTGGCATCTTAATCTAGAAAGCTGTGCACTTAAGAGAGGTGTTTTTAATAATTCAGTCATTTGTTTGCTCATTCAGGTTTAATATATTTATATTTAGACCACTCTGTGTCTCTGTATTAAAGCATCCATCAGATGTGTCTATCACATCTGAACAAAAGGCAGCAGCCCACACTTGCTCGTAATAATCCCAAAATTCCCATTTTGCCCATGGCAGCCTATCAACCAACCTAGTTATCCGAGTAGCTGACATGCCCAGGACTATTTTTAAAATCAAACTTTTATTGTTCTTGTCTTTTCTCGTTGTCATTTGATGAGTTTTTTGTTTTTTAATTCGTGGGAACATTATGACGTGCACGAATCCGACCCTACCTTGTTCATAATGGCTAGCAGTTCGCTGAGGGTGAGACGGAGCCTCCTGAGGGGATCACTGTGTTCAAACTCCAGGGTCAGGCCATGCTGTAGTTGTGACACCAGAATGCTCTCACCGTTAGAGCCGCCGGCTTTGTGCCTGGAAAAATAAACAGCACGTTGTGTTCATTGTAAATTAACTTAATTACCAATAATTCAAAAGCAGTAATCAATTGGGTTTAGCCTTTCAGAGAAAGCAAAGCATGTATGACTAAATGAACAAACATGTGTAATTTAGCTCTACCTAAGCTGCTGCTCCTTTCGTGCATCCTGCTCCAAGGCGTGAAAGTCCACCGACAGAAGAGCTACAATGGAGTTGACAGCTTCCACTCCAGAGAGCAGGCGAAGGATGAGCTTCTTGTCCTGTGCCCAGGACTGACTCTGATCCGCTGGAGCACATAGAGCCATCCTCACTAGACAGGGCAGCAGCAGCCTCAGTTCTGGGTCACTCAGTGCAGCCAGGCGCACTACATCCACCTTTTGCATAGCTCCAAATGCATAAGGGCTGACAAACTGCAGCCCAGTACTGTCTGCCATCCCTCTGCAGCCAAACCTTGTGGGAAAGCGGTTTAAAGGGCAGAATATGAGCAAAGAAAGCACACAGCCTCCAAGCCTAGAGTTATGAACACATGCGCTGATTTTACCAACAGTTAGCAAACAAACATATCAAAACTACACAAAGACGTGCAAATGTAGAGGTCAGCTCGCAGAGACAAATGTCACTATGTATTATTTTCTTGAACTACTGTCGTTTTGGTTTCCAATGACTTATGAATCTATAAATTAATCGGACTAGAGCTTTGTTAGGCTACGTGTTCCCAAATGATTTTACTGTTGTAGCTTTCAGAAGTTGGCAACACGGTGCATTAATGCTAACATTAGCAAACAAAAGAATGAATATATTTGACAGATGAAGAAGGAACCTTAACTTAGGAGCACCTCTCAGAATCTCCAGTGTGTCTGTTTTTAAATGAAAGCGATGTCTTACTGTGCTACCTATGCAGCTCAGTGACGCTAGCTAGCAGCAATTTAGCTCACACTCACCGCTGTCCGCATTGTTTTGAAAGCGCCCGGGCTAACAGCTAGGCTAGGCTAAGCTACAATAGCATCTCAGCCCACATTACCCGCATTTGCTGCCTGTTGGTGCCAGTCGTGTACAAAATTGGCAGTTTGCGTACAGTGCGTAATATAACAAGAATCAACCTACCTCAAGTATTAAAATAGCCTGTGTTTTATAAGCAAATTCACCATCGAGGCCTTTGGACGCCGGGCTCGGGTGTGTAGCGTCAGGCTCTACGGTGGAGCCCTGAGCCAATGACAGAGGAAGAAGCTCGCCGGTAGGTTTATAAAAATATCTTCAGCGTTATGTTTACCGTGCTGACCATGAAAGTTGCCACATGTCCACCCGGGTCTGAGCTTAGATTAATCTGGAAAGCATCCAGTGTAGTCAGCTTCATGTGTCAGTGTGTGTGAGTTCTCATGTCATCACCGTGTGTCGGCTCCAGCTGACTGCTGCAGGCAGCGCCGCGACACAACACGCGCTGGCTGGTACGAGTATGATTCAAATACTATGCCAAAGGAGACTGCTAGAGAGGCACGAGCTGTAGAAATCATTAGGATAACAATAAAAGAATGCGTTGGGATATGGAAAGGTTTATTTTGTTTTAGATTCAGATTTTATTTGTCACATGCACAGTACTATGTGCAGTGAAATGGTGAGAGGACATCTAACTGTTGTGGACTCTTACCTACCCAGTCCTTGACATGATGGCATGTTATCATTTTCAAGGACACACTGACAGCAGCTGATTAAAGCTGGACCTCCATGTTTTCAAAGCCAAGGAGCAGAAAACTGTCTTTACACGAACCAGTTCAGCAATTTGCAAGAAAAGTATCCCTCTCAAATGATTTTGAGGGTTATTTCTCACATGAATACAGAGTGTGGTAACAACCATGGTTTCCCAATATCAACACAGTGGAGTAAAAATACACTTTATGAAATAATGAATGTATATATCTCCACTAAAAAAGTAGACCAAATACATCTCAAATTGTTGAAGCTGAATAACGTTAACAAATATGCAAGGTAAAGGGCAATATCAATGGATTTTCCAGAGGCAAACAGGAGAAATCCAGACTCTACATTTTCCCTTGTGCACACATATTGACATATTTTATTTATTGGGCAGCTGCCCAAAGCTGGTTACTTTACCCATTCTACTTACTTTTACAGTGAAGTAGAGTGAGATGTATCTATAACCAACCAGAAGTGGGGCCAAAAGAGCCAAACCTCAGAATAAGGACAGGCACAGTAAACTAAAGGGATGTGCTGAAAAGGACACATTTTCTTATTCTAGCTCATTTATATAAACAAAACATCAAACCTTAGGTCGGCTAACTCCAAAAGATGCCAATAGTTCTTCTTCCTTCTCACTACTGGTGTCGTTGTCCAATTGCATATCACAGCCAACCCCCCCCCCCCCCCCACCCCCCAAATCAATAAACACAAGCACAGGAAAATAAGTTGACACACTTTATTCCTAAAACAGAAGCCACACCACCTGCTGGCATGGCATTCATATATAATTATTTATATATATTGCCGTTTGGTTTTTGTGTCTAAATGTGTGGTATAAAATACTATATACAACAATGTACCTCTTTATTTGAACACAGTGAAGTTCATTGCTGTACAAGTCCTCTGTAGCTACAGCTTTGCTGTAAGTCCTTCATGCTCAAAGGCATGGAACATAATTCTCCACTCTAATTCTTCTGTACATTGTGGCAAATACAAATATTCTTTCTCCATTACAAAAAATAATACTCTAAAAGCAACCTACTGGGACTTTACTTAATTTTTATGGGATTTTTTTCCTGGTTGTATTTAATCAAGACGATTACATATATCTTAGACCAATTGCTTTAAAGCAGGAAGGTGATATAAACCTTCTCCGTTTTTATATATAAAAGAGGTTAAGAAATAAGACAAATTATACATTTAAAAACTTACAATAAATAAGATAGATGCAGGCATTTCATTTGGATACGATTTCATCCAAAGGAATCAAAAGGAATTTCATGTCTTAAAACCAAAGATCCATTCTTGAGTTTCTTTCCTTGATCAATACATGTGTCCCTTTTCTTCCACTAACTTCACAGATACACTTGTTTCTCCAATACAGACTGGCCAGCGACTGTGCTGCCATGCTACAAACCATGACAACCAATCTGTCAATCTTTCACGTTCATTAATTGCAACTCAACTTCTTTCCCCCCCACCCCACCCCCACCTCTTTATTCCCTTGTCTCTATGGGCTCACAGAGGTGTGACTGTCTCAACCAGTAGCAGCCACGGCTTACGGGGCCGTCTCAGCTTTACAGCCGTCTGATCCCATCTCTGAAGGATCCAGCTCGGTGTCTGGGTCTGGTCCTTGCAGTTTACTTCAGTCTTGGAGTTGTCGCTTTCCTCTTCTCTGAAATGTTTCCCCCGCTGCCCTCCTGTAACAGGCTGCCGGCTACAACATGTTCATGATGAAGTTGTACATCTGGTTGAGCACCACAAAGTGAATGGGTAAACACGATCGTCGGTCCTGTGTGGCTGGGTCACACGTTAGCCAGGAGAGGGCGTTGTACTGCTCCAGCACAAATCTGTCCAAGCATACAAAGGAGCATTTACTTGGGGTTTACACATTGATTTATTCAAAAAGATGTATTATAAAAACATTATAGACATCTCAACATCAAATGATTTAATTTCATAGACATCAAAGAATCCTTTATTTTGCTAAATCAACAAACTCTTTGAAGCATTTTAGGCTTAAAAAACATTTTATGTACTTTTGTATGTACCATTTGTATACAAAAACCATTTCAGCCTACAAATACAAAATTCACCATGGAAACGCAGCAGGGTGCCAATAGTATTTTTGCGCACTTGTGTCCAAGCGTGTTCTGGTGTTGTTTACCTGAGTACATCCGAGGTCTGATTGGAGTCGAGGGGGTGGGAGTGTTTGCTGTGCAGTAGTTCATCTGATTGCGCTGAAGACACATGGAGGTGCAAAGAGGCCTGAGAGGGGGAGCAGAAGGAAAGAGATGGAGTCAACAGCATTACAATCTAGTTATTAGGCTTTTATTACAGCTCGTCAAAATAATTATAGGTCTTTTGAAAACAGAGAGACAGCAGCACCGAGTCTGGAGCTAATTCCAAAAACAAGGGATATCACTGCAAATCAAAGCAGGTGAGGTGGTTTCCTTGTTTGCGCTATTAAAACATTTATTTCACTGTGACCACGCTGTGTGTACCTTGAGGAAAAGTGGACACTGGTTCTGAGCCTGTGGACAGGCTGACCAGAACCAGTCGGGCAGCGGGCCGGCTTTAGCTGTGGAGACAAAGTAGCCGAGGGCTAACGGCTGCTGCAGGAGGTTAGGGACCTCTTCGTGGGACTCCATGCGATCCGTACTCTGACCCTGCCATAAGGTGGGGAATCAAAGTTAGCTCTGTCTCCATGTGTCAGATGACATGTCGTAATGAAAGTCGGTCTGCAGACGGTGCATGTGCGCGTCTCACCTTACTGCCATCACCTCCGTGGTGGTAATGAGAGCCGGGGGAGTGTACTGGTGAAGTGGTGGGTGAAATGTTAATGATGTCTGGATCCACCAACTCGTTCTCCTGGTCCAGCAGGTCAAAGATCCCAATAGAGTCTGACCCATCTGTGGGGAGCAAGAGAATAATTCAACATAATAGAAGATTACAACTGTTGTTCCTCTCCTTCTCATCGGTATATGAGCCAGACATGTTTTTCTGTGGTAGTATGTGGTAGTATGTGGTAGGGTGTATATGAAACATGCAAGCACAGACTACAGCAGCTAGAAAGGTAAACAGGAAGGATTTAAAAACAAACCGAGATTAGAAGGGAAAACTCAGCATTCGCTGCGTCTTCCTTTTAGGATCAGTGAGTTTGTTTAGGGTCCAGCTAACAGGATGAGCCACACAGGTTTAAAAACACACGAGGAGCCAGAGGAATGAGAGCAAGATGGATGAGGGAGCACTACTGACCAGTGGTGGCATTGAGAATGTCGATGTTAGGGTCGATGTTGGTGTAATTGGAGCTAGCCACGTGGACGAAGGCAGAGGTGGGGAACACCAGGATGTGGGTGCAGGAGGTGTCCTGTGGGGTGCTCAGCTGGGACGTCTGCATGTTCAGGGTGGTGCTTCGCCCAAACACCGATCCTGTTGACACTGAGTCTAATGAGAGGAACGAGAGTGCGACGGGTCAATGAAGAACGCAGCCAGGCACAACGAAACAAACTGTCATGTGCTTGTCACAAAATCTTTTAACTAGTCTCTGGGCACATTCTACACGTTTAACCCCCTAAGACCCAAACTCTTTCACGGCATGCATTTTTTATTTCTCTTCGCTACATGGCCTAATTGTGACCTGATGAATGTCAAAACACAGAATGATCCTTTTACGTGACGTAGTTTCCTTAGGTCCTAGGAGGTTAAGTTGAGTTTAATGGTTAATGGAGGTGTTGAATAAGAACCCTAAATTTTAGCTGAGTACCACTACAGCTTTGAAAGCTTAAAATGGTTCCTCGTATGTACTGAAATATAAAAAACCTCATTGAAAATATCAGCTGTTTGTATCTCCCTAAGGTCTATGTTACAAGGACATAAAAATCTGTAGGCCAACACAGCCCTTCTAATCTGTTTCATCTTGAAGAGCTTTGTAGGAAGGAGATGTCCTCAGCCAAGCATCGCTCTACACAATCCTGGTATGATGCACTGACAATCCCCCACTCGTTTCCCAAGATAAACCCATTGATCTGGCTCTCCATCACACCGCACTGAGATCAATGAGCATCTGAGAGGTAGTGCTTTATGAGAGAAAGGTACATGATCTTCCCTGCCATCAATCTGCTCTGGACAAGAAGGGGACACACATTGTAATACGCAGCCGCCATCAATCTCTCTCTCACACTAACTCACGCTCACAGACAGACAAGAACACATCAGCGCCGCCTTACGTGGAAAAGTAATGCTTCTCAGATGGGAGCTGTAGTAATGAAGGAGAATAAGTTTACTTATAATTTACCACATGTGCACATATTGTACCTGGCATGATGATAAAGGATCCCTGGGGTTCCATGGCAACTAGGCACACGCTGAGGATGCTGGGAGTATCTGAGGCAGAGATGCCGCACATTCGACACATTTCCTTCAGACGGCGACTCAGTGACTGGAGGTTTCTGCCTCTCAGCAGAATACTCCAGTCTGGAAGATCAAGATAAAACACCAACGCATATGTTTGAAAAACACCTTGAATGCTTTAGGTTCCCATTTTAAAATACATTTTAGCATCACAGTCATCCTCACCTTTTAACTCTCCGTGCCCTATCCTGCCCAGTCGACCAATCACCACCCTCCAGGGGACTGATGTCATCTGCACCAGTCCTAAGCACCAATCCCACAGCTTCTGCAGGCCATACCTCCGAACTGAGCCCTTTTTCCTCCGTGCTCTGCAGAACGTGCACAGACATGCACATCAGAATCCCTTTTCATCCAGTGTGGTTAGCTACAAACGTGTTAAAAACAGAATATATCGCAAACAGATGAGGTGAACCACCCCTCCGGAATAAGTGGACCCATGCAGGCCATGCTTGACCTGGAGTCTAATTTATAATTCAGTGTAATCTCACAGCTAGCATGACATAACGGATACAACAATCACATCTGTCGTGCAGAGACAAGGGTGCGGAGGGCTATGTCGGATCATTCTCATACACTTACTTCATGGTACTGCTTGTGATCCTACCTGTTGGGAACATCAATGTTGATGATGCAGGTCTCAAGGAGTTCCCCATACAGGTCAGTGCATGTAGCCAGGAGCCATCGTTGGTCATGGGAAAGACAGTATCCGACAAACAGCACATTGTATTTCTGCGATGCTTCGCCAAATGTCTCCCCGAGCTCCGTCTGCTTGTCCTTCACTGGTGCCAGGATGAATGGAGGAGTGTACAGACGCAGACACTCTGGCCTCTGCAGATTGGTGATGTGAAGAGTTTAGAATAAATGTTTATCCATTCTTAAGAAAACTGAAAATGTTCCAAATATTTTTATTTTGTTTATAGACTGCTCGACTTTCATGGCCACAGGAAATCCTTTCTTTCAAACCAAAAACTGCTGAGTTTACATTCTGAGTTTCCTTGAGAGCAAAGCTGTGCCTCGTGTCACCGTCCACGCCCACGTCACACAGAAACTCAGCTCAAGGTACACTGGTGTACCCTTAGTGTGTTTCAGGGGAAAAGATAGCACTGGCTCCAACAAAGGAAGTCAACTGAGTCAGGTCCTGATCTGAAGTGCTCCTTTGTCTAAACCTGGAGGTGAGATCCCATTATGGGGGTCTCAGAGAGCTAGCCAAGCAGATAATGGAAAGAAAACTCTAGACTAGGAGAGGGTTACAAGTTCCCCTGGATTTGTTCCAGCCAAAAAAACTATGAGGATGGTTAGCACTAATAGCTCCACATCTCGCCACCGGATTTCTTTGCAGTGGCAGACAGAACACAGCCGGGGCAAAAGGCTGGGTCACATCAGGTCAGGTTCACGTCTGGCTGCAGAGCTAAAAGCTACTGGAACACTCGTGCTGTCGGCCTCTGTTTGCTGGGCTATCAATCAGAGCACAATGAATGTCAACAGGCTGATACTGATCAGCTAAAGAACTAATCTCCTGCTGCATGCTAGCTTAACAACGGTCTCTGCGTTTTCATACACATTTAGTGGTGGCACCTTATACAGCGTGGCTATTTGCTGAATTTACCTCTGGGCTTTTCAGTGCAGTGTCGATGGCCAAGCCAGGGCCAAAGCCCGTTAGTGACTTGACATTGGTGGAGGTGGGCAGTGGCCGTCTACACTGAGTGAAGACGGAGAAGGCTAGAGATTTGAGGTGCTGGGCGTAGATATGACGGTCTTCGCCTCGTACTGGCTGAAGTAAGTACTGGCAGGGTACAATCTGCAACAAACACACACGGGAAACATCAGGTATATATATATATATTGCAACGTAGTTGTCTAAATGTTAATGATTCAAAACATCAGTCAGGAAGCCTCTGGGTGAATCTCAGCTGAATGTTTTCAGCAGCATTACAGCACAATAGGATTTTACCAAGCAAGTCATGTCTGTGATGACTACAGAGAGCAGGGATGGGAATGGAATAGGATAGAATGACTTATTTCTGTTGTTTACAGAAAGAGGTGACGCTGCTTTTCAGGTGCGCTGAAGAGCAGCTGGCCTGTAACTGGACAATTATAATTGAAAATAACAGGGTTCACATATTTAACTAATCCACAGAGAAACATCTTCTATGTTGCCATGACAAGGAGGAAATAAGTTCCAGGTTCCCTCTGGATGTTAGAAACTGGATTAATGCTCTGTCTGCTCCATCCGGCCCCACTGTGTATTACTCAAATCAAAATACGACAGAAAACAGGCTCTCCCCCAACCTCACGAACCAACAGAAACTGTATGCATAAAAACCACGATAACCATAGCCCCCGGGTGCTTAAGGTGTCAAAGCTGTAAAAAAAACGACTGCCTAAAAAATAACTACCTAACTTTCTGTGACACTTCTGAAGAGCAGCATCAAATGACATCATCAGGTATTTTTCTGGTGATATACAGTATGCTTACCTGTACAGACACAGAATTGCGGATCTGGGGGGGCAGGAACTGAAGCATCTCTAGGTAGCAGCGCAGCAAACCCAACGTCCACACACTAGAGTGGGCCGGCACCGGGCCCGAAGCACCGTCTGCTTCCTCGTAGCTAAAGGGATCCACGATGTAAACAACAATGGCAGGTGGATACGTAATGGCGTGGGAATCCCCATCTGTGGGCACACCCACCTTCTCTCTTTCCAAAGTGCTGTGGAAAGATCACACAGCCAGCACTATAAAACTTATCCTGCCCCGAGTTCAGTGTGTAGTTTGTGTGAGTTACCGCTAAATCTGGTCTAAGATGTTGTTTGGTAACATTTAATTAGAAAAACGGTTAAGTAAAAATGACTAGGGATCATAATGTGGTTGATGTACTTAGTACCTTTCAGGTGGCTCAGTGGGTCCCTGGGTCTGGCTGCTGGAGTTGTCCCCTGAGGTGTTGGTATTCTGGGTGCCAGCCTGCTGTCCCTGCTGTCCACCCTGGGGGACACTTCCCTGTACCTGGCTGCCCATGCTCCCAAATGGGGGAAAAGAGCTGGGCTTGGCATGCGGCATCGCGCTGCCAGGCTGGCCTGAGGATGTCACCAGGCTGTTGGATGACACAGAGCCATTTCCAGACCCGCTGTTGCTGCTGTTGTTGCTGTTGTTGTTGGGAACAGAGGAGCCTGCAGCGTTCGCTGAGCCCTGCTGGCTGACTGAGCTGGAGGTGGAACTAGACAGCTGTGTAGGAAATGACTGGCTGGAAGAGGGAGGGGGACTGGGCTGTGTGAGGAGAGAACTGTCCAGTGGCTGTGATGCGAGGTATGGAGCTGAAAGGAAAAAAAGAAATACATCATTGGACTGATGGCATGAAACGCGCTGGGAGAATATAAAACGAGACTCATTTCAACTTGACCTCCTCCTACAATGATCACAATGCTGTCACATTTGTAAAGCTAGGCTCTCTTTTGGGCATTCAAGGTTCTTTAGCTAGTCTTTTTTATAAAGCACACCAAGTGGTTTCAAAGGTGGAAATTCAGCAACAAAGACTTGACTGAATGAAGGACTTGTGAAACGGCAAAGGATCACGGAGGATCAAAAGTGCAGCAGCTACGCGGGAGGCTGTAAATGACACGCACCGAGGTTGTGGCGGCACACTTGTGCATAGAGTTTGAGCTTATTGAAGGCGTCGCTGTTGCTGCTAGAAGCCTTGAGGAACCAGTCACTGACAGGCTGATCCACAAGGTTCTTGGCTCCATTGCCGCCAACAAGAACTATGCCATCGGGGTAGCCTTTGGAAATGGGCCGATGCTGTCCCAGTCGACATGACTGTAGAAAAACAGAGAGAGAAGAAAAGACAGTGAGTGTGTGAACTGGAATTAGGATAGAGAAGCATTTTTTATTATTAACTTCAAAAGTTTAAGCTAAATAAATAAAGTATAAATCAGCATCTGTCTGTAAAAATCACTCGAAACTTTAGGCTATAATACAAAGTTACATTGGGCGATCACAAACGTCAGTGTCTCTACCTCATAGACAGCTGTGAGGTCTCTGAAGAAGGTCTTGGCACCACTGAGCAGGGCCTCGTTGTCAGGGCAAACCACCAGGTACCCAACGTCCCGCTGGGAGCCGAAGGGTTCCAGCAACAGCTTCTCCCAGTATGGCAGACCAAAGGGAGAAAGTACCACAAAGTCATACTCATACCCAACCAGGAAGGTGGGGATGGGCAGTGGCTCTGGAGACTCGTCTGTGCCTGTGGGAGTGAGACGGGAGGTCAGACAGAAACACAAACAACAGTGAGTGGTGTTTGCAGGTGAGGTGTCAGCCCGCCTCCCTCCCTCTGCCCTCAACGTGCGTCAGCATGTGAGGTCAACAAACAATCTGACAGCTCCCCCCAACAGAGCCGACACCTGGACCACAGCAGTGGGACCACGCTGCCTACTGATGTGACAACATCCTGAGTTTTGTCTGCTTCAGCACACACATTGCAACATTTCTCATACAAACACCACACATCCTTTAGGAAAGTAATATTTTATTCACTATAATCAGTATTAATAATTCATTATTATAGGTCAAGGTTGTGTTGCTTGTTTTACAGTAAAGAAGAAGGTGGAAAACACGTATTTACCGATGTCTGATTTTAATACAGTTACGCTAAACTGTGCATTTAACTTCCCCGGTTTGCCCCAAGCTTTACCGTAAGAGCCACGTCCAGCCATCTTGTGGAACTGCTGCCAGGTAAGAGGGCCCTGAACGCCCCACGACCGCACCGTCCTCTTCTTCTGAATTGCGTCTTGGAGTACAGGCTGGAGGGACATGAGCACCCGCAAGACATCCTGAGAGCACAGCGCGCTCACATCCACTGCTGGACAACGGAACAGTGAACAAGAAACTAAAGATGAATCAACACTGGTTGAAGAAGATATTCAATTAAATGAAAGCACATTTTCAAAATGACCACTAGACAATCACGTGTTTATAGATAAATAAATACAAACTTATAACTCACCATTTTGTTTGCCCCACTGGTGCAGGCAGGTGCTCTTGACCAGAGCCTCGTCCACCTTGCCACCTGACATGTTGTCCATGAACTGCCTGCCGTGCTCCAGGGACATGTAGCAGTCGCTGCGGTAATCCCTTTCCTCCACCCTCACACAGGGCGGTACAGGGGCCCTGCTTGGCCCTCGTGTCACTAAGTCATGTTCCAGGACTGAAATGGGCGAGAAGGGGTTGGTGCACTGATCCTGCATGAGGAGGATCAGTTCATCTGGAACATGGTCACCCCTCCCGACTCCAGTTCTCTCAAGCGAGGAGAGCCGCAGCTCCTCAAACCGCTTCTCAGCCTCTTTGCTGATGTTTGAGCCACGGCCGATGATGTCCAGCTCATCCTCGAGGAAGAGTCCTGAGCCGTTACCGTAACGCCGGTTGACGATGGCGCTGAAGCCGCAGCTGCAGGTTTCCTGGACCTCACCGACGGGGTCGCTCAGGTACACGCCCACGTCGGCTCCTTTTATGTTCATGTTACACACGCAGATGCAGCAGCTGTCAAAGTTGCAGTCTTTGAAGAGGTTCATGACTGACTCGGAGAGGATGAGGGTGACATAGAGGCTGTGGGCCTCGGGAATAGAAGGTACTGTGGCCGGCTCCACCGAGTTCAGTGGTCGGCAGGTGGAAGGGGTGGACGCTGGTGAATACAGTTCAGAGTTCTCATATTTAAGTGAGCCCTGAACGCTGGAAGGGCCGCGAGGTGTTCGTGGGGTGCGTGGCGTGCGTGGGGTGGGGGCAGAGAAACGTGGGGTTGCGGGTGAAGGCAGGATGCCCGCACCACTGTTACTTGGTGGGGCACTGTTTGACATGAAAGGTGTATGGGTCTGAGGGGTGTAGGTCTGGGTGTAGTCCTGGTCCATAGTGCTGCCCACACTGGGGATGTTACTGAGAACAGAAATATGGAAGGACCTTAATTAGAGATGGCATCAGAACTAAAAGAAGTTACGTCAGAGTGGAAACACTTAAGAGGACTCCTGTGGACACACTGTGGAAGAATCTGAGTTAGACACTGAATAACTATTCAAAACCTACTTTCTAATGTCTAATGTTTCAGCACAGTGAGAAATAAATAATGATTTGCTGTACAGAACGGAACATCTCCTGATTTCATGGCGGCATGAAAATACAGCAGATGCACTCGATCATACTTGTTTCCCCAGGATTCATTCCTTTAAAGCTAAACAGCAAAGTTCAGTACGTTGCATCAGAAAACAATATATTGTTACTCGACTGTCTCCCTGAATTTGTACAGACCATTTGAGCAATAAGGCAGTAGACCGCATTTACTACAAAGAGAATGCAAAGTGGGCTAAGGTTGCACACATGTTTACACATGAGAGAACAAGAATGCTGGTGAGAGAGAGGAGGGGGAGGGAGAGAGAGAGAGAAACTGGTAGCCAAAAGACAGACATTCAATAAACACTTCAATGAGCATCCCTCTGAGGTAAGGTTTATTTTTGGGCTGGCAAGAAACTGTGAGGAAGCAGTCAGAGTGTGTGGGAGAGCAGAGGAGAGCAGAGCAGAGGAGAGGGAGGGAGGGAGGGAAAGGTGAGCACATCGTGTCCCTCGCGTTTTGTGGGGAACTCCTGGCACAGAGCCACGACGAGGCAGTCCCAGCGCTCGCTGCTGCAGCCAGGGCACGTTCAACATGGAATGCTGACGCAAAGACAGCGCCAGCACATTACGAGGACCCGTGACTAAGTTTAGCCAAGTGCACACACCCCTCCCTTACAAGAAAATAATCCACCCTATTCATTTTAGAGTCATTACAAGTGACCACATTAGTTGCTTCGTCTGCTCCACATTTCCTGTCATCCAGTGGCCTCTACTAAAAAGAAGAATGTCCTAAAAATGTAATTGATTCAGAAAAATGACCATTATCCCCAACTGACTGATCAAACTGGATAAACTGTGTGCCGACAGTCATATAAGCAAAACATTTCCAATCTAATCTGCAACACATAGGTACAAAAATGTACTCTAAATAAATGTATAGCTTGTCCCATGTATGTGGAAGCAGCACGTGTTATGCACTGTGACAGATAAACAAGCGACTCCGAGCAGCAAGAGGGTATGGAGCTACTGCTGAGGCCCATCTCCCCACGCCAGTGATATCTTCAACCAAGAAAGCATTTTACACTCATTTCCCTGCTC
>JAUMHF010000006.1:3355762-3377957 GCA_032359275.1 Microctenopoma steveboyesi
AGCTACTGCTGAGGCCCATCTCCCCACGCCAGTGATATCTTCAACCAAGAAAGCATTTTACACTCATTTCCCTGCTCCGCCTGAGGCAGTCATGCATGGGAAATTGAGCAGCCAGCTAAAGGGCTGTCCAGGGAGAGACCAGAGGGTGTGTGGACGGAAAGAGAGCAGAGTGTGAATATATACTTCCTTGCACACCAGACACAGAGCAGCCACCACAGCCTGGCCATGTCTTCTGCAAACCTAATCCTCACCTCCATGTGATGAGGTTATAAACAGGCTAAGAAATCAGAGAGATAAAAATCACCTGGGAGGAAATCTTTCGGCATGATTGAGGTAGTATCAAGATATCTGTTACGGAGGCATACCTGTCCTTGTTGAGGAAGGTCATAACAGGCACAGGGTTTAGCATCTCCCGGCCCATGGTCCAGCTCGGTCGGTAGATGCACTCGTCTGGCGTTTTGATTGGCGGGAGACACTGGCTGGGCAGCGTTTTCAGAGGCGCGAACATGGAGCAGCCTACAAAGACCTGACACAGCTCTGGCTTGTACACGAACGAATAGTCCTACGAGATCAAAGAATAATGAGGTTTAGTAGTCAAGTAAAAACATGTAGAAATGATCTTTCGCAGCTTCATCCAAGTATCTACAGGTAATACACTACAGATATGGCTTGGAAATAATGAAAGTGTAATTCACACTGCATCAACAGACGTATCACGGAGGAAGTCTCTGCTGTACAAGCACAAACTGTGGGACAGGTGAAAGTGCATCAGCCCATAGATTCCTCATACTATACTGTATTGTAGCAGGACTACAGAGCTGGCAGGGATTTAGTGTTATGGATGCGTAATCTGCACAGCTGTCTCTGACCACACATCCTGCCTCTACGCAAGCACAATAAAGAACATTTATCTCAACAACAATCATTCACTTAGACTTATGACAACCCCTGGTTGTGGCTGTAAATTCCACCTGCTCGTTCAGGGGGTAGTAAGTTATCCTGCAATAGCACCTGACAGAGGTTTACAGAGTCTAGGCCCACCTTGATCTCAGACGGCTTGGGGCTACAGAAGCTCTCCTCCACCTCAATCTTGAAGTGGCCTCCCAGAGTCGAGGTGCCATCCAGTGTGGTCATGCCTGGGTTGGGCTCCATGCTGCCATACTCCTTGCTGCACATGTTCATGGGCGAGTAGCCCATGATGTGCTGCTCCAGTGACGGGGGTGTGGGAAACATCTGGTGCAGGTCTGCTGAACCTGGCAGGAGAGAGAAAACCCTGTTTGAGTTGAGAAGGAACATACTACTAAAGCTTCATACAGCTGACACTGATAAATCTAGATATTACAATACATAATATTTACAGTTACTGTCATGAAGCGAAACATTTCCTCAAGATGACAAGGATGGGAATTCTGGGAATGATTTAAAAAGTTGGTTACAAAAATCTCGCTGATCTACCGTACATGTTCCTGTTCTTTAACTAAAAAGGACGAGTTTTTATAAGCAAATACAAAGCAGACGAATACTTATTAGACAGGATTAAAGTCAAACAGACATCCCGCCCACCGCCGATAGCATGGTTACAGTTTGTCACAGTTACCTTCCAGCTGTAGCTGGTATTTCTTGCTCTGTATCATTATTGGGAACACTTACAGAATTCAGCAGATGTGTTATGGTAATAAAGAGTTAAGTTACAGCATCCAGGATAATAAACTGTGGGTCATCATTCACAGCCCAGGACTGTAAATTGTTATTAGGAAATTGTTGAGCTGAGACCGGTGTGAGTAAAATGTACAGCGCCTGTATTAGCTCTGCATTAGTGTGCTGCGTTCACAGCAGTGTTAGCAGAGAGCCTGCAGTCCAGTATCGCAGGAGACCAGACAGCAGCCACAGGATGATTAAAGGCCAATTCATGCTTTTCATTTGCCCTTAGATGAATATGTAACTACGACATGCTGACACGTCTAATCACACTGAAACTAGAGATGTGCTTACAGACATGTTCCACACATACATTGACTAAACGACGGTCCACCCCGCATGCCGTTACATGATACACTAAATATAAACAGATTACCATGGTTAAGACTCACATATGGTCAAAGATACTTTTTCTCAGCTGTTTTCAAACACTGTGTAACAACTCCATGTGACTGGTGTAAAGGCTGTTGGAATAAACTCCTTGTATTAAAACATGCACTATTCTGGTTTCATTTTGGTGCACGCAGATATCCAACTGTGATTCTGCGCTACCACCACTAGGTGGCAAAGACAGATGTGAGCACAAGCAAAGCCTAAAATTGAATGAGTTAATCAAGTAACTCACTGAGCAAGATGAATACTACACTTAAAACTGGCTCGGGCAAAACCTCGGTGACCTCACAGGTGTGACTAATCTGATTTAGTGTTCGGGGAAGAGGGAGATGCAAAGATACATACTTATACAGGATACTGGATCCAATGTGGATGGCTTTGGTTCCTTGCTGCCCAACTTTTCTTCTGTTCCATTCACCGGCCGCCTGGAACCAGGCTGTGGATTTAAAGGGAGGAAAGTGAGTATTTGGATAAAAGTGTTTGTAAATGATACTGCTCTATTTTAAATTCTGTTCATTTCAAAATATGCAGGGTCTCCAGATTCCACATCAGTATCATGACTTAAAGGTGGATACTAGTGGAAACACACACACACACAGAGAAAGAGAGCCGACCACACCCTGCGTAATGAGATATATACATATACACTGCAGTCTGAGCCAAGGTCTCAACTGACCGCCAGATCATCTTCATCCGAGTTGAAGAGGTTGTCCAGGTCGTTGATGGACACCACCAAGTCTGTCTCGTGGATCAGGCTGGTAGAAGCAATGCGGTTATGAGCTGCTGCCCGCTGAGCATCTGCGCACACAGAAACACAAACACACAACTATCTGACTGAACTCAAACTTAATCAAGAATAGGGAAATAGTTTTTCCCAAATTCAAATACTGAAATGCTTGTGGCGTGATGAATGAGCTGTGTTAGATTTAATGCTCCTTGTTTAGTGAATGAATGTAGTTTCCAGTGACATAGCGGAAAAGTGGCGTGTTTTACTCAATATGGTGCTTCCTCCAATCTGATTGACTTTGAATCTGAATGTTGTAATCACGCACAAGCTGATGTGTGTTGTGACATTAAAGAGATCCCTCACCATCTGATGGACCTGTCCCTCCATCTTCACCCTGTGAGGAAAAAGAAAGATGGCATTAATGATACTGTAAGACTGCAGCTTCCACGTGTGCATGAGACCAGAAAGATGATGGTTAGAAGGTACGGACGGATGGTTTAAATACAAAGTGGTCCGTTTGCCTCTGCTGTGGCAAATGAGATTTCCAGTGTGGATGACAGTGAAATCACAATCCAGGAACTGGTCTCTTAGGCTCCCACTCAGGCATCAATATCTGGGCTGGCATTCTGTCTCTGTCTCTCTCTCTCTGTGTGTGTGTGTGTGTGTGTGTGTGTGTGTGTGTGTGTTCCCCTGACAGGTTGGGTGTACACCGTGTTCTGAGCAGCTGTAGCTGGGGAAAAGAATGTTATGTCTTCACCATTGATTTCATTACTCTCACTTTAAAGGGCCTGTCCAAAGCAGAACTTGACATCTACACCAAGGCCACAATCTATAGTGGGTAAGGATGCAGTAATGCAGACGCTTGTTTAACTCAAACAGTGGCCGTGTAGCCGGATCCATCACATTCGTCTGGAACTATTAAAAAATCTGCTTCTACTTCTGCTGCTGCTCCAGATTTATATCAACATAAGTGGAGCTGGAAAGGCTAAATAAGATTCTTCTCTAAGATTATTAGGCTGAAGTAAAAAGTGAACCCACGTGTCTGCTTTCACACACACACACAAAGCAGACACAGACTGTGGAAGGGCTCCGTTGCACAGACTGCTCTTCAGGGACTCTACACTCTACTGAGAGCTGCCTTCACCCTTACAGTCCAGCACAGACCGGGGGTGTGCAGCGGGGCCTTCAGCGAGCACCAGAGACGGAAAATATTTGGTTGTGCATTTTAAGTTAATGGTTCAGTGAGCCAGGTTTGTTGATGCAGTCAGACTACAGGCTCCAGAAAGCCTGAAATACAAGCCTGCAAATACACAGAGCAGGACACACACACACACACACACACACACTAAATTTCCCTTTCAACGCTAGGGGCAATTCACAGCTAACAGGTGGCCCTTGTCTGGAACCAGAGGCAACAATCCCAGAGACAGAGGCAGAGCTGAGAAAAACAATGAGGTAGAAGGAGGGAGAGAGAAAAAAACATAACTTAAAGAGAACATGGACAGGATAACAATTTGGCGTTCCTTTGGGCTCGACTAACAATGGGGATTTGGGGATTGCTTCCTGTTCAGTTAGATTTGGGCAGTGTAATCGGATGTATGTGGAAAGTGGTTGCACTGTTATTTTTAGTTCAGCGTTGCTGGAGATGCTGACGGCCTATTTTCTACCTCGCCTGCTCCCTCATCTGAAAATAGGCCCTCTTGTCCAGACTTTACCCAAAGTTAGGCAACTTCGTTTGCTACCTTTCAGTTTGAAAATCCAACGAGGTGGTTGAAAACATTTGAGAACCTGAACTTTATGCATAGAAATGGCGAAGTGAACCTTTAGGGTAAGGTTCACTAAGAAACTCTCGCCTGTTGACTTGACTGGCTTGTCTTACCTTGTGTTTCTTGCCTGGCTCCCGCTCTCCGCCTGCCTTATCCTTCTTATTGGAGAAAGTGAACTTGACATCTCCTTCCTCGAAGGCATAGGGGTCCACTTCTGGCTCGTGCTCACCGTCAGTTATGGCAGCAGAGAGGTACTGGTTTCTCCTGGCTTGATACATCTGAACACGATCTTCAGACACCTTTAGTGGCCATTTCGATGTGGACATTACCCTGAGAAGAGAAAAACACTAAAGACGTGAGGACTGAGGTTTAATCTGAAGCACCTATTAATTCTCATTGTGAATTCTTGGAACAGCATCTCTCCAGCTCTGTTTTGACCTGATGCTGCATGATGCTTCATGTCACCGTTGGTAGCATGTTTAAATGCAGTAGTCGCAAGCAACTGTGACAGCTGTCATGCAGCAGAAGTGTGCACCGTGTTTGCTGTCAGACAACCAGCTCTCTGGCAGATTTATGGAAGTGAGGTGACTGCAGTGCTGACTGCTCGTTCTCCTGAAGTGAGATACGTTAATCACCTGTTGCTCTGACTGGGGCTTGCTTGTTCCTCGTGTGTAAAAGAACAGGGAGAGAAAAAGTAGAAAACCAGTGGCTGCTCAGCAGCACAGTGGTTTCCAACTGTATCATGTGTGATCCCTGCTGTTCCCTGCCTGCAACGTTTCTCTGCACCTCTGTCCTCTTGTCATGCCTGTCCAACTCTGATGTGAGGTGATGGTGTGCAGTGGCCTGACCTAAAGATTATCCGCCGTTCAGGGTCTGGGAGGATTACAGCTCACTAGAATAGAACGTACAAGTGGTAGACCCTTGGGATTGCATAACCTCACCAATAATTCCCACTGTAGCCTTCTGGTCACCCCTGCCTGCCTTCACACAGGACAAACCCCACTAACTCTGTCCATTTGAGATCCTCAGATTTGCTAGCAGCTTCCTCTTGGTACAGTCTCTCTGCAACAGGGTCTTTCTATCAGCTGAAATTCTGTTATAATAGCAGAGGTTTATCTTTATCTCACCTGTCCATTACTTCTTCTCTGTCTCTAGCTCTGTGAGTGTGTGTGTGTGAGAGAGAATCGATGCGTACTGCTGGCCTTGCACACTGGTGACGTATGATGAAAAGGGCACAAAGCAAAAGATGAACATGCTGTGCTGAACATTTAGAAACTGAGGGGAGACTGAGGTGTGTGTGGGGGGGGTCTAAGGGTCTAAGGGAAAGTAGGAGAAAGAAGAAGAAGGTGTGTTTTGCGTCATTACTCTTTGAAATGAAAACCATAACTGTTCTCCAGCGACCCAGGTCCCCTGTGTGATGGAGGGAGGGTAGGAAGGGCTTGGATATCCGCTCTGCCGGTCTACACTGAACGCGTATGTGTGAGTCAGAGATAGGGAACTGAATAGTGAATGGCATGTGTCACTCACTCTGTGATTGAGACCATGTTGTCCTGTGACAGAGCGGCCTCGTCCCTCAGCTTGTCCCCCGGCAGCAGAGGCGTGGGCAGCTCGGCTTCTTTCCTGCGGGGAAGGTTGAATAACCTCCATGGAGCGTGGGAGCTGTCCTCCTCCATGTTGACAGCTGCACCCACATACACAGTGGGCTCAGGAGGCTCGGAGTAGGCCGAGGCTCCGGGGCGTGGGTGGGGGTGATGGGAGTGGAAGTGCTGATTCAGAAACTCTGTCCCTCCGGGCTCATCGCCACCACCCTTTACCCCGACCAGGCAAGGCTCTGGAGGTGGCTGGTAAAAGTGTTGGCTGTTGGGAGTTGAAGGGTTCTTAATGCCTTCCCCTGACTCTTCGCCACGCTCACAGGGGTGGGGGCTAAGTGGTGGTGGCTGGGGGGAGTTGGTCTGTTCAGATGGTCCAGCACTCACAGCCCCACTGTGGAGCTGGGGGGCTTTTTGGATGGCTGATACTTCTGCAGAGCGAATACTTGGGAACCTTCCTCCATCCTGGCCCCTCATGGACAACCTCTGTCCCGCTGCTGCCTCGGCCTCTATCGAGACCTCATCACTGGTCAGGCTGCGATGATGAAAAGGGGTCTGTGGTCTTTTTTGCTGCTTGTCACCTTTCTCTGGTTTCTCTCCTCCAGCTTTGTGCTTGGTAGGAGGCTGTGAAGGCTGGCCTGATGACTGAGCCTGGCCTGTGGAGCTGCCTGTTCGCTGCTTCATTGATTTGTATCTGCAGGGAAGATGACAAACAGGGAAATATGCTAAGACTATGCACCACTGACACAAGGCAAGAAAGCAACAGAAGCACAAGAATGAAGATGCATTTTTATCTCGGTGATTCACTGAGATCATGTACGGCTCTCTAAATTCCTCTTTACCATTTCTTTTTGAAAACGTCAATTAACTCCATTGCCCCCCCCCTGCAACGTGACAGCCACACTATTGGATCTCAAACCAGTTAACAATAAACACATCAGAGCACAATTAAGTTACATAAAAGCCTGTAACACTGCTTGTGTATGTCCACGTGGACGTGTGTCATTGTCTCAGGTCAGGGAGTGTTTCTGGAGCCTCTCACCACCCGGCCTCCTGTTGTGGTTACACACACAGGTGTAGATGAGTAAACATCTGCAGTGACATTTTAATGGGTAAACGCCACTAAACAGACACAAGAAAGCCAGTGAAAATAAGAAATATACAGAAGGCCTTGCTAATGGCCTTTAAACCTGCCAGTGCACAGAGCATCCAATATCTGTGCTGCCAACGAGCTGGATGGCTTCCAACAACTTAACGTGATCCAGCTGACTGGCCCAATCCAGATGTTTTGCTTACGATTACGGTCCTAAACAGCCTTTGTCCTTTGCCTAGGTCAGGGGCTAGGCTTTATGTCCTGCTGTGTTCTCCATGACAAAAGAATACATGCTCAAAGTATGAACATAATACAGCAAAGTTTAGCCAAATCTCCTCAGATCATTCCGTCAAGGTACGGTTGAAATGTCCTACTGATTGCTTTCATACATTTCCTTGTAATTCAGCTCGTTTGTTCGTTATCATGCTAATTAGCTTACGGTTTTTAATCAATATGTAATTTGTCTTTACATGGTACATACATGGTGCGAGGTGGAACTTGTCAGCTTGAAGAGTTACCACAAATCCTTCTGACAAAGTAGTGTTCTCTCATTCAAAGGCTAATTTATGCTCCCATAAAGTAATCCTATCATCTACCTCTGCGATACCTGCGCAGTACAAGTGAGACGTTTCTACCATGTCGTGCTCTGTGCTACTGCGCTCACGTGTGTCTGACCTATGACAGCATGATGTCCTGCATAGCACAGCACACGACAACAGAGGCATTTAAACACACACACACACACACACACACACACACACACACAGACACACAGAAACCCATCTAAGAGGCCTTGAGCTCATTTGTCAACATTAGGGTTGTGTGACAGGCATGCTCCTTTTAGCACCACACTGTCCCTTAAGTGCTCCATCAGTGGTCAGACTATTATTTTCCCCACAAATGAGTCCCATCAGTGTGGGAATAAAAACGTGCGACTTACAGAAACACACAACTCCGTAGAGGTTTGGGCCCAAGCACCGCTGTCACTTACACAAAATGGTGATAAATTGAAAAACTCGAAGAATAACAAGCTTGTCAAATTCTAGTGTGAACATAACGTGCAGATAGATTGTGGACTCCAGTCCTCAAAGCCTCGCACATTCTGTCTAACCTCTTTGAAACGTTCACATTTGAGCAAGACCTGTACAACTGACCTCGAACAACTGCAGTAGGATCTCTGTGAAGGCTCGACGAAATCCCACGCTCCCACTTTCTCCGTCAGCTCCTCCTCGCAGGTACCGTTTGTTGCAGCTGAGAACTTCCGTCTGTGGAGGTAAAAAGACTTTTAGACACACATTCCCTCTGCTCTTTCTCAAGTAGCGCTTACATGAAGACGAGGTCTTCTTCTTTCATACATGCCATTTAGAAAGTGCACCACCTTGTCTCAGGTTTCTTTAGGACACAGTGACAATTGGTAAATGTTTTTGAGACGTCACAGCCCTGCTTGAAGCACTTATATTATGGTTGACAAGCCAGCAGCCAACTACAGCCGACATCCCGTGCTTGGTCAAGGGGGAACACGTCCCAGGGTGCTCTCAATGTGTCACATTCACTGATGACGGACAACAGAAAGGAGCAGGGGACAAAACTAAAAGATATGCTCACTTTAATTACTTGCGGCCATTATTTTCATCCTGTTTCTCATTAGAATTCTGTACATACAATAATAATTGACCCTGTGACACGTGTGCAATGTGGTATGTGTGTGTGTGTGTGGGACGTTATGGGAAATGAAGGCTGTAGGGCACATCCGTCACAGAGACAGGCCTATTGGAATAAAAAAAAAGTCTACCACAGAAACCTGCTATCCCACTTTAACTTTTCTTTTTATTGGAAAACTTTACTAAGCGTGGCCTGAGGTTCTGGGCGGACCAGATGCACGTGCAGATTACTTGTGCTGAAAGGGAGATGGTTAAAGCTTCGAAGGCGCTTAAACTCTGTTGCACAAACATGCTCTTCTTCTTCTTCTTCTTCCACCTATGACATGACGGCTTGTAAAGAAAGCCTAAGCCGCACTGTTGGTAGAGAAAGCAGCCGATCCAATCTGCTTCTCGTGACGAGATGAAAGAGCACGCTCGAAGAAAGGTCAGTAGAAACATTTACATCAACGATGAGACACATTAAGTGTCTCATCTTTATGCTTGCACACTTTACTTTCATAAGCTATAACCCTCCTACTCTCCAACTCGATTTACGTTTCAGCGTGGCAGCTTGTTTTTTCACACCTGTTAACACATTGCTTCATATTCAAACCCCATAAAATCACACATCTGAGCTGCAAAAGACAAGAAGCCCTCAAAAGTGGGCGCTATAAGATCGATGTGAACAGTGACAATGAAAATAAATGATAAGATAAATAACTCATGGAGGAGGGAAGCACTTTCTGAAGCACTGCTTTCCCCCGGCTGATACAGGAATCTCTCAAAGCTTCTTTAATCTGCCACTGCCCCAGTCAATACACAGAAAATATCTGGGGCACGGCACTTTTCATTTATAGCGAGGTTAATCAATTTTTGCTGCTTGCTCACTAGAGACAATAACTGACTTACTTGTTCTGGGCTCGGCTGATATTGCACTCTTGTGAGACGCGCTCCACCACTTGACTAGCTAGCCGCCGTGGAATCTTCCCTCCGTGGTGACTCGTTCTGTCCACGCTGAACGCGTCAGATGATGAAGGCATCTTAACCCACTTCTGGGCCGATTGAGAGTCCACTACAGAGGAGTGAAGAAGAGTGAGGTCAACAGAGCTTAAGCTTAGAAGTGATATTAAGCTGTAACGTTCCTGTGTTGGATCTATAGCGATCTATACCTGTCTGCGCCTCCTCAGGCGATGTGGGAGGGGTGAGGGTCACTAAAGACATGGCGGGCTCTCGCTGGGAAGCAGGCACTTGGTGGCCACCCGAGTAGATGGCAGTGCAGTGGGAGGACCCCACAGGGGCCACAACAGGGATGTCCGACTGGGGTACCAGGACTAGGCAGGCTGGGTACACCATCCGCACACCACCTGTATACACACACAGAATATGCAGGAAAGATACAGGTCAGAGAGAAGCATTTTAAACAGGCCATTTTATAAGAGTAAAACTCAATAGGAAATTCTTAACTCACCGACAAGGACTTCTACAGAGGCCAGAGAGTCATCTTCCCAGTCCATGCCCTCCACCTTGTCCTCCGACACACCCTCCTTTGCAGCGGGACTGATGGGGTAGAACTGGTTCCACTCCTCAATCAGCTTCTGGGTAGGGGGGTCTGACATCTTGAACGATTGGCCAGTCAGTGTCCCATTTAGGCCAAAAGGACTCAAGATCACTAGCGAAACAAAAAGGCGGAGAGAAGACAAAATGTTGTTAGTCTGTGTTAGTTTGTCCACTCTAAACAGCAGAGCAGCATCAAGAACATCCCCATATCATCCATGTTCTTTCAGTATTGATTTCACTCATCTCTTCCCATGGTTTAACTTTCACGTTCTGCCCGACTTTGCCTTTTTGCTATTTATTTGTATCCTTGCTTCTACTTCCAGTTTTACACATTTTCATACTATTTTTAAAGAATGCTCAAACCTTGGTTCCACATTTCTCCTCATGCAGCACCTCTCATCTCATTTCATGAATACATTTCTGCTCATCTTGATCATCTTTCCTTTCTTAATTCTGCTTCCCCATCATTCTGCCATCTTTGGCCGAAACAGCAGCATGCTGACGTTTCCAGAAGGCCACTGGACCCAGCTGGTCCTGGCCAACTTGCCAAATACTTAGGGAGCAATCCAGACGCCAATTATTGGCAAGCAGTTGCTTCTCAGCGCCCGTAAAAAGAGGTTTATACAAGGGCCAGTCCTCAGCAAACACACTCCACTGTACAGATGTATGAAAGCCGCACAGTGAACCAGTCAGTCTGCTTATACAGCACACCTGCATCCATCTGAATGCAGACAATATCATAAACAAACATGCATAATGAATACATATGAGCACATAAACGCAACCCACAACAGGCTAACACAAACCATCAGCTTATTATGCTTCCATTCTGTTTCTATGTAACCAGGCGTTTGAATGTGAAGCGGGGGATATAAATGGTTCTACAAACAGGGTGGGTGAGTGAGAGATTAGGCATTTGGTAATATCCCTCTCTGCTCTGCTTTTCTACTATATCATCACTAAACTGAACGGCCTCTGTCTCCATGTATTGATCTGGCTGAACCACAGACTGGCCTCCAGGATGAGAAAATGGGGGCGAAAAGAGAGAGAAAAGCAGGAGAAGAAAGACAACGAACAGGCAGTGTTTCAGCAGACAAGGCTCTGGGATTCGAACGCTTGCTGACAAAGTGCTCTGCAGACGGTTAAAAAACCTACTGAACCAATGATATTTGTGACCTTTATTCACAATAGGAATTCAATATGTTCAGGAATCTAATCCTCTACCTCAGCACAGCTTCACAGGAAATAATCCAGCGCAGTTATTTCTCATTGATGTCAGCATCACTGTTTGTAGTTCACACCATGCCACTGCTGGATATGTTTTTGTCACCATGTGTGACAATAGCATTGTCTTAATCAGTACATTATTATTAATTAATGCAAAGCAGTAATGCAACAGAAGGGAGCAATCACAGCGCATCGTTATGGAGGTGGTGACCACACTGCACAAATTCAAATCAACATAAACATATACATCTATTTTTACCCTGGAATTTAGGAGAGGGGAAAACAACAAAACTCTCCAAACGCACCAACTTGACTAAGCATCATTTTTGTATTTCAAAATCAACCAGTGCCAAAATAATAAGGATTACAGCAACTTACTACTTCAAGGTTTGTGAATTCCTGGTTAAAAGAAAACATTTTTATATCAAATCCCAATTTTTAAATAATTTTAAGCTGGCAGCTGGAGGCAGCTAATAAGCAACACAGCAGCAGAGACTGGCAAATAGTGATATAATATTCTTTACTGTCACTTGAACACCTAATTGAAGTATCCAAGCAGTTCAAAGCTGAACATGAAACGTGTGTAAACACAAGGAGTCAGTAATCCTCGACATAAGGTTTCCCATCAGTCCATAAAACACACTACCTCAGCAAAATAGTGGATTGTTTACATCCTGCTAAATCAACAGTATAATCAATCAGTTATTAAATCAGATTAATTAAAAGTAAACCTCACTTCTTTTTATTTCCTTTTCTTTCTGCACACACAACCCTCAGACCCGAGGCCAGCTGTGGAACAGAGATCAAATTCAGCAGTTATGAAAGTGGCCACCTTCTGCTTCTTCCATCCCTTATGCTTCCCTCTCTCCGTGAGTCTATCTCTGGCTTCCTGAAGACATGTCAAATGTGCTCAGATCAGTGTAATGGGCTGCAAGTTCATTACATTCACTCTGCGCCCTTTTATGAGGTCACATCCTGGAGAGGTCTGCCTGTCGGAGCGCTCTGCTGCACAGTAAACCAAGCTTGGCAGAGGTGAGGGGGAGGAGAATGGGCACAAGGAGAGGATGGGGAGAAGATGGATTGATGAAGGGGGATGGAAGTCGGCCCTTCCCAGTCGCTATGCTTGATTAGCCAGGAGGAGATACACCGCAGAGGAGGAGGTAAAAAGACACACACACCGTACAGTACCTGATTGTGTAAGAGGCGGTGGGTGTGTAGGAACCTGACATGAAAAGCCATGAACTACCAGACTAGGAAAAGAGAATAAAGACATTTATAGACCAATAAAATGACTCATAAGTAACTATCCACTAGTTGGTGGCTGGGGAGCAGTATGATCAAACTGAATTACTCGCAAAACCCATTATCATCCCTATAGGAATCCATACACCAAGTTCTTATAATCATTTTATTTTTATCAAAGGCGCTAGTGTTTAACTAGATGGGACATTACCAGCTCCCACCAGGAGGGCTGTAGAGACAGTAAAAGATTTGGCAGTACAGGAATTACTGTGGTGAATCGAGGAGGTGATCACTGTTATTACTCTAGATAGGGCACGAGGAGAGAGGAGGGAGGACTCATATCTAACAAACTATAGATTAGAAGATAAAGGAGCACGACCTTTCCTCAAGGCTTTCTGCGTCACTCAACTCACAAGTGTTATGCTCATCCATGGTCCAACACTAATCACAAAGTCCTGCTGGGACAGTTTTCTAGGAAGCGCTCGTTTCAGTCTAAATGTGTGTTTTCTTCCCAGCCTGGCGAGGATGCTGCTGTGCTGTCAAAAGGTCCATTTATGTGCCAATACTACCATTAGAGATGGAATGGTCATGAGAGGGCAGCCAAGGCAAAGAAGGCAGCTCGGTACAGACGCCGCTGCCTTACGGCTGCTACAAATACCAACAGAATAAATGTGTGACACGTGTGAAATCATTTTAATATAAAAGTGTTATTCACTGAACAAACTACGCTAAAGAAAAGATATAGTTGTTACACTAGCATCTCAGTGGATGAAAGGTGATTCACGTAAACAATGATTTTGAGATTACACAATATTCGCTTTAGGGTGGAGTAATGAATCTAGCGCCAATGGTGGATAATCATTAGGGCCACAGCCTTTTCAGCCCTACACTGTAATTTAAAGTGACTACAGCAGCTGATCTCTTAAACTGGTTGCAAGCCAATCTGTCATCAAAGACAGTCTGGCAGAAGATTTTACCGTATATGCATTAGCTTGGCACCAGCTCCCAACACAACACACGCACAGCTTACTAATGGTTTTTTTATTCACACACTACACAATAACACATTTCTCTCATCCACTCGTGTATACTCCACCTTATTTGCTTTGGTCAACAGGTTGTGTACTTTGCTCGACAACCTCATGAATTCTAAGTTAAAATAGAGAACTGAACCCCTCTCATCATTTAAAAAGAAGGAGAAAAAAAAGAAAAGCTTTGATTGCAAAGCCAAACCACGCTCAGATGCTTTGTAATTCCATTATAGTTTTTAACTGCAAAGCAGCTGGAGTGCCACAAGGAAAACATTTCACACAATTTGGGGCGTATCTTTGCCACTGCAAACTGCTTGACGTACTTTCACTGATTACTAGACATGTTTTTCGTCAGAATAAATAAACATTCTGTGCCTTCACGAAGATCGCCCTCAGCCGAACTCTTGGTCTGGCTGCCTGCATGCATGTGTACAGACATCACAGGGCTTTTACTAGACTAGAGCCAGCTGTTTATGGCCTTTTGCTTTGCAATGAAGAATTCCAAGGCAGCTTGGAAGCTAAAACTTACAAGAGAAGAAAAGTCGGTGAAATATTTTAGCAGTATATTGGCCTCTACATATAATATTTCACCATCCATCCATTACATTTGAACAGAACTTGAGAGTAGTGATGTGGCTTCATCATAACTGTGTGCGACACTCCACTCCAGGGTCAAATCGAAGCGACACTACTGCTACTGCGGTAGTCACGTTGTTTCTTTTAACGTGGCTACGATGTGAACCAGCACTGAACTGTTTCAAATCATTTCTCAGGGCAAACATGTCAGTATAATCACACCACATAACAGGGCAAGGTTATATACTGTGTGGTGCATGTTTGTAACTGGCTGCATCATTCACAAAGGACGCATCGCTGACTGCTGTTGCGGTTGTTTGTATGACCTTTGTTAGCAGATCTTGACTGGCTGGTACGAGCTCAAAGCCGACAGATGTATCACAGACCCACCTTGGAAGGGGCTGGACGCCTGCTGAGCTAGAGTGAGGTGCTCCTCCGTCAGATGGTAGACGGGCTGGTGCTGGTTGATCTCCACACTGGTGCACACGTTGCTCTCACCGTGCAAGAAGAACGTGAAGGCGCAGGACAGGTGCTCACTGTGTGGCAGAGGGAGAGAAGAAGAAAAGAGCTGAGATGAGTCATTTGGGATCACACTGCTTTAATGTGCACATACGAAAAGAAATATGGCTTGCAGTGAATAACTCCAATAGAGTGCGAGGTGGTGAAGTGACGGCTGTGGGTGAAAAAAAAAGGAAGCATATCAGAAAGTCCAATTCATGTTCCTGTTCACAGAGAAAGAGAAGCGCTGGCACGGAGAAGAAAGTTAGAGAGAAAATGTGATCAAAAAAAGCTGTGAATTTCATTGTCAGAAGCTGCAGTGGAATTCTGCTTCTCACTCATATCCTGCTTCAGCGTGAGAAAGAAGAAGCCAGGAATATGTACAGAAAGAGGTCACTATGGAGCTACCTGTGTGCAGCCACTGGTCATTCAAAGATGTGCTATAGGGTGACTGCTGGACAGCTCTCTGTTCTGATATCACTACAGACAACATAATGTTAAATAAATTCAATTCAATTCAATTCTATTTTATTTAAATAGCGCCAATTCACAACAGACGTTATCTCGAGGCACTTTTTATTGTAAGGTTTAGGACCTTACAAAAATAGGTAAAAACAAAATAATGTTGAAGGAGGAAGAAACCTCCAGCAGAACCAGGCTCAGGGTGGGCGGCCATCTGTCTTGACGGACAGAGGAGAGAGAAAAGAACAACAGGCAAATCAAAGACAACAATAAGGGGCAGCAGGTAGAACACTGGACTGGTTGTCAGGACAGTTGTAGTGGAATTTATTATTAAGAGATTTAGTCTTTATTATATTAAATTCAAAAGTTATTAAGAAATAGTCTGACAACAAAGGGTTTTCCGGAAAAACTATTAAATGATCCATTTCTACTCCATAACTTAGAACAAGATCGAGGGTGTGATTTAAATTGAGAGTGGGTTTATCTACATGATGGGTAAAACCAATAGACTCTAACAAGGAATTAAATGCAGTGTTGAGACAGTTATCAACATCTACATGAATGTTAAAGTCACCCACTATGATCACTTTATCTGTATTAATAACCAAGTCGGAGAATTCAGTTAAAAACTCAGAGTAAGGGACATGGGACGATATACAATAACAAATAGAACTGGTTTTTCACCTTTCCAGATTGGATCTGAGACACTAAGAGTGAGGCTCTCTAATGAAATATAACTTTCTTTAGGTCTTGTTTTGATTAATAAGCTGGAGGTTTCAGTGAGACTAAATAAGTCTATCTGATGGTCACTTATCAAATCATTAATTAATAAGGATTTAGACGAGAGAGATCGAATATTTAATAGTCCACATTAGACTTTTGTTTTAATTTAGTTCTATAAGAAGTATTTTTTATTTTTTATAAAGTTCTTATGATTCACTCCTCTTTTGTTGATTTTTGATTCGTACAATTGAGGTAGTCAGGGAGCAGACACAGTCTCTATGCAACAGACAGTCTCAGTGTTATAGGTCTGCTACTCTGACAGACTATACTGTGAGAATTTCCCTGACTGGACATGTTAGCTGAGCTAGACTCCAACACCGCACTCAGTAGACCTAACAGGCTCTCTATTGACCTGTGACCTGCTGAATACTAGTTGCCTAATGTCAAACCTGCTTTATTTCTGTCTATATTTCTAGATAAAATAGCGGCGCCTGCTCCAGTAGGATGGAGGCCGTTCGCTTTCAGCAGGTCAGGGCGGCCCCAGAAAGAGGGCCAGTTATCCACAAACTGAAATCCCTGCTCCCTGCAATGCCCGGCCAGCCAGCGGTTCAGTGATATAAGTCTGATGAACATCTCATCATAACCCCGAACGGGTAAAATAAAGTTAAATAAAGTTAACTGCTAACACTTTAAGTTTATATACATACATACAGAATTCAGCCTGCAAGAACAGTGCTAACAGGTGTGTTATGCTGTTTGTGCTATGTGTAAAACAAAGGGGCAAGCCCTGACTACCCTTGCCTTGTAGCCAATATGCTCAGCTACAACAGTACCTTTTCTCTCTCTCTCTCTCTCTCTCTCTCTCTGTCCGTCTCTCTCTCACACACACACACACAAAAGCTCCTCCGCTTACAGCACCGCCCACTTGTGCCAGTCTGACCTCAACAGCACATAACGACAGTGCCAAGTTGAGGAAGACAGCAAGGACAAGGCAGATGGAATAAGGGGAGGGGAGCAAAAATGCAAGCCATTGTCTCCGGGCTCTTCTCTCTTTTTCAGCCAAGCTTCATCCAACATTCATATCCACAAACACACACAGACAAGTCACACAGATGCAGAGAGCTGGGGAGACAGCACAAGTGACGGATGACCAAATGAAAGTGGACGCTCTGAATTTCAGAGTGGATCAAAGAGGGTTGCCTCCACTGAGGATTTGGTTAAGCAAATATCACTCTTCTCTCGCTGACGCTCGCACACCTCCTCTGCAGAGGATTAAAGAAAAAGGAACAGGGAGGGTGAGCAAGGCAGATGGAGAGAAAGTGCACTTCAGTAACATCATACCACCTAGGTAGAGGGGGCGCTCCGCTAAACCCTGCAGAGCTCGACATTCATCTTACTCCCCTTAAAAGATGAGGTGGCACTAGTTACTAAATGGTTATAGATGTATGACATTCACGTTTCATAACTGGAAGCAGTCTCAGGGCTACAGAGAGACACCTACACCAAATACACCCGAAGCTGGCTCTAGTATGACCACCCTTTTTTTTTTTTGCTTAGTTTGAGGCTGTGTTTAGGACGCTAGCACTGTGGAAAAAACAATTCTCCCGCCTTTCATTTAAATTTAGTTGTCATGCTGATGTTTCAGAGATATCAGCAGATGTCCCCGAAATGCAGGGTCAGTCTGCAGCAAAGTGGAGCCTGTCTTTACATGTTCCTGAAGGCAACGCAACTTTGTCCTTAAAAGTGTTGCACTGCACAATCTAATAGGTGCAACAGAACATTTCTGCGGTTTGTTTTGTAATGAAAAGGCCATATTTCTGCAATTCATAAACAATTGGCACCATGATAACTTTCCATAACAGAGCAGTCATAACATCGTAATAACATCAGTCAGGCATGTAGGTGCAAAAAGAAAAGAAGACGACGACACTGGTGGGGAGCTAGGCGAGGTTGAGATAAGACAACTGGGGAATTCGGCCACATATTAGCACAAAGAGCGGAGAAGCCTTTGTTTGGGTGGGGTGGGGGGCAGGTGTTATCACTGCTCTTGTGCTGATGCAGTAAATTACACTTAGCTCCTTGACTTACCAAAACCACCTGGAGGGTGTGTGAGAAACAGCAAGCAAAGCAATAAGGATGCGAGCAGAACAGCACACAGACGTGAGCCCTTCTCATTTACACCGCATGGAGCTGTACAGTGGAACACAGGCAAACATGGGCTGCAGGTGGGTGGCGTTTCCATGATGTCTTGGAGGGAATAAAGCGATTTTTGGAAAATGAACGAGGTCTTTAGATTGCTGCCGTCCAGGTTGTCATTAGAATAATATGCATGTTGCTATTGTTATGTACATAGAGGAGAAGCGGGGGTAACATCATAAAGAAAAACCACTGGTGGAGGTAGAAAAAGCTAATGAGAACGCGACCACAGCCGAGGGCGAGTGAATGTGTTGTATTCTGCAGACATCAACAGAACTGCAGCGAACCATTCTGACACGCAAAGAAAACCTGACACTACACATTCACACACATCTGTGTTTGCAGGGCATTTGTAAGCTGGAGGTAGAGGGCTGCCATCTGTGGCTCGGCAGGCAGAAGTACAACCCAACGCTCTCCCTCTCCCACACGCGCACGCACACACACACACGCGCACGCACACACACACACACACACACAGAGCCTCGTAGTAGATACAAAGCAGTTTTTCACTAATGTTATTGTACAGATTAATCCCGCTGTGTCAGTCTGTTGGTTGAGAATATCTGATATGCCAGTTGTTGACATTAAAACAGTGTCATGCGAAACGATTAGAGTCTCAAGGATGTAAACAAATCTCTAGCGGTAGTTCAAAAAGCTATGTTACTTGTTGCTTTTAGTTTTTCAGGTTACCACAAATTCACTGAAGCCACTGGTGTGATTTTTATACCCTGTCAACACTTAAACTGCTGAGCGGCAGAGTTATTACTGATAGAGATATGGTTCAAATGTCAACAGATGCTTAAGTTGGCACTTTGTCAAGTAAGCGAAACATCAACAGCAGCAGATCACACGTTTCCTCGCCACCGCTTCTTTCACTGACACACAAAGGGAGAAGGATTTGGTGGAGCTTATGTTGAGACAAACTGCAGCACAAGCCCAAGTTACCAGATGCATCTCTGTGTGTGTGTGTGTGTGTGTGTGTGTGTGCGCGTGTGTGCGTGCGTGCGTGCGTGCGTGCGTTCACCGTCCTGTCCATACGTGACACATGCAAACACAGCACCACACAATATCAGATGCATCCATACTGGTGTGTCAAACACAGCCACGCACGCCTCAGCATGTGGGTCAAGCACACAAACCTAACCTTAAGTTGTCGTTTTAACTTTCTCTAGACTTGCTGAACCATTTCTATAAACGATAACATTCATTTCTGATTTAACCAAATTAAATCAAAATGAAAATATTATTTCATTTGACAGCCTTATACTGTTTTGCCCAGGGCTCCCCAGAAACCCCAGGGGCCCTACTCCACAACACACCGTCCGTGAAAGTATGCTGAACCTGCCTCAAGACTCAGGTTCTCAGGGAGTTTAGAATGTCATCTCCCCTGCAGCGATATTTCGCTTGCACTTCAAAAAAAGGGCAAAAACCAAGGCAAGAGTAAAACACCACCTGTCAGCAGCACACAAGCTAATGAAACCTCCTTTTAAATAACGACATATTTCTCCACTATTTTAGTCATTCCATTAATCATTTTAAAGGAAAGATTATTTAATTAAACATCGCATGAACGGGACAACCTGTTCTTTGTTTGTGTGCAGTTTGCTCATCTTCATTTCAGAGTTAAGGTGATGTTATAGCACATCATAGTGTATTTGTCAAAATAACAAAACTCTTTCGTGTTGTTGCAAATAGCAATACTGTCCACAATAAGTGCAGGGTGACCCGATCGTGCAGACCAAATATGGAGTCAAACTTCAAAACAACCAGATATTTGTGAGAATGTTATGGTCATCAATTAGATTTGCGGGTTCTCACTTCACTTGTTTTGCCCTGTCTCTCTGTTTCTCAGTCATGCTAAGAGAGTAGAAAGCAGAGGGGTGCTGCCGCTGGAGCCTGACAAAAAGCCACAAATCTTTTAATCATCGTTTCTTGCCGTCTCCACCTTTCCTCCCACTGCCCTCTCCTCCGCTCTTCGTCTATTACCCAGCAAATAGACTGGGCTTCTCTCTGATCCACTCTCTCCTTTCCCTCTCCTCGCTGTTGCACACAGCAGACGCTGGCTCGTGCTCCGCTGTGTTAGTCCACAGAGGCGCTCCCGTGCTCCATCTCTCAGATGCAAATGGCTGGTGGCCTTTGGCTCAGTAAAGAGACAATAAGATAATCCAGTGAGGATTTGGGGCGAGGCTATATACAAAGAAGGGCAGGTGAACACATTTGCCTTCAGCTGGCATGCCATGGAAATGAGGTGCTAAGAGCCAGCGGTGACCTGAGCGAGGGAGGGAGCCGACTGGGACTGACAGGCTCTATCACCGTCACATGGAGGGTCTGCTGTCAGCACACAAACAGATGACCTGCCAGTTCCCCGCCTAAACATGGGTTTGGAACAATTATGAAAGATTCATTTTCTGCCAAACAGCTAATCCATACACTCAAACCAGCAAGCAAAGGTGTAAGCTTTCAAGAACAATCTTAGATCCTCACAATCATTCAAACATGTGTGACAAGTCAGAACGATGCAGCAAAACAGTGAAGATAGATTCTTGTTTTTTTTTACTACAAATACACATAGTGTTGGGCGATATGCTTGTTCATATCAAAAACTGATTTTTATTTGTCTTATGATATGAATTGTACCGTAATACCTAAACAGCCTAAACATGTGTAGCACGGAGGGAAACTGTTTAGGGGGTGGGGGGGGGCATCATCTCTGATGGAGCTACCACACTTAGCTATTTATGTCAGAGAACATGTCTATTATACAACATTTATACACGTTAAACTACACTAAGTGAAGTGGACAGTTAGGTTATATGTTAAACGTTCTAAAGGAACTAACCTGAAAGGAGGTTACCAACTCATGCATGGGGCAAAAAATGCCGTTGAATACTGTAAAACTGTCCTAATTTTGGTCATACCGTCCATCTCTACTTTGACAGCATCCCAGCAGATGACTTTAAGGCTTGTTGTTAACAGCAAAGGGAAGAAAAGTTGTTGTCCATGTGGACCTACAGGGATTAAGCACTGGAACTCACCGACTGCTGGAGCCACTATAAATGAATATGCATCATATTTATTTGAACTATGAGATTATGGTATTGCTGCCACATTATCAGGCCTTAGAAGGATTTTCATTTTTCCATTCAGTTTGACTTCTACATGTTTATTACATTATTATTACCGAACACAATTGAGCCAGAGTGTAACATTGGATTTGTTTTCAACCATTCTTTTGGTGAAGCTAATGCACAGATAAATTAAACAAGACTGGCGTTTGAGCCTTTTACAGTTCTTGTAATCACTGATTGGAAGAAAATGAGACATGAATAAACTGCTGCAGTAACTGACCGCAGCAGCAAGTGAGCCTTCCACTAGGAGGAAGTCCTCTTCTATGTGTGGCTATTGTGCAGTACCAGTTCCACTCAGCAATCACCTCTGGTCTGTCCTGTAAGTGGATAGCTGCCATTTGTAGCAGCTTGTTATTATGAACTGGGGCATGTAAACATGTTTTGACTGGTCATGTGCCGCTGCAGCGACAGGGCTGGCACTGGCACAACCTTAGTAAACAATGTTTCTGGAATTAAAGCTTACAATAACAATCAGCTGCCACGTGAACAACCAAAAATACTGTCACTCTGATGATAAACAGCAACAGCCACTGGCCACCACTGTGGTAATACGGTGGTTACAGTGGTTTATGTACTTTACTTTACCTTACTTTGCTTGGCAGACGCTTTTATCCAAAGCGACTTACAGGGAGCTAGCGCTGGGTGTCTG
>JAUMHF010000006.1:3385919-3427144 GCA_032359275.1 Microctenopoma steveboyesi
AATGAAAGGCCCTGAACTACTTCAGTTGTGTGTAATGAATCTAAAATATATGACAGTCTAATGTTTATCAGTAAATACAGAAAATAATGAACTTTATCACAATATGCTAATTTTTTGAGAAGGACCTGTATGTGGCTACGAATACTGTAAATACCAATATTGATGTGGGGCACTTTTCCTGACTTCTTCAGGAGGGGTGGAGTATGAAGCACAGCATGACGGAGACATACACAATGCATACACGTTAGTGATATTGGTTTAAAGTATAGGCTATGTGTTATGTTAATAAGTTATCTGCCTTTAATACACAGTGACTTGTTTAATTTATGATAAATCAAAGTAGTGCTGCTGCTGCCACCTTCAAAGATTTTTTTATTTTCAATCAGCACACCGTGTCTATTAGATATTTGTGTTTGAGATGCAAAGCACTGATTATAATCAGGTGTTACAAGGTCGTGTTTTTTAAATTTTACATGAGCCTTGTATTGAAATTGTTACCTACAGCAGAAAAATAGGCAAATGTTTTAATGTAATAAGGAAGGCGTACCATTAAACTAAAGATTCAGCCAAAAAGAAGCAGATTCCTGGAAAGCTATTTAATGGCCACCTCTGCCCAAAGCAGCCATGTGTATATGTGTATTTATGTAGTGTTTAAGTGTTACCCAGTAGAAACAGAATACCGAGCCTGTCTACATACAGAGTAACACATAAAGGTGGATGTTGCCAGCAGTCCTCAGCTCACTGAACTGCACCAGACCATAGCATGCCTGAAGACCAACAGTAGGAGAGAACATCCAGAAAATACCCATTTCCGTGGTGCAGGTGCCTGCAAAGAGCACTGATGTAAGGAAAAACTACCTAGACAGGAACTGGACAGGACAAGCTGGGCCAGCGTACCTCTTGTTGATGGGCTTCTCATCCTTCTCGTAGGGTTTGACGAACCACTTTCCAATGCGCACAAAACTCCGATTCATGAGGCAGCGCTCCAGCAAGTTGTGGATGGCTTTGAACAGCAGCGTGCGACACTCGTAGGAAAGGCCGTTCTCCCAAAGCCCATCATCCTCAGCTGAAGAAAAAAAGAGAGAGAGAGAGAGAGAACGTGGTGAGAAGACTGCAAAAGCCAGGATGGTGCATGTTGCTGCTGTAGCACACCACAAAGCAGCTTTACACCGCACGGTCAAATGGCATGGTCACTAAAAGAGATATTCATCAGTGTATCCACATACAGAAGCACCAACTGCCGTACTCATACTCAACACACTGTCACATTATGCAGCGCCATCATTAACTAACTCTGGAGCTACGTTAATTTTATAACCGTTCATTATATGTTAAGCAAAGGAAAAAAATGTTACTATTAATAAAAGGGTCTTGCTGTTTTTATTCATTTTATTAAAAAGGACATAAACCAGTGTAGCTAATTTAAATGTAAAAAGAGGAAGTCAAGGCTGAGCTTAAATGTGAATGTGAAGTACACCGTCTGTCACAGTTTCACAATGACACAAACTGATTTCAGACCTACAGGTGACATTATCAATCACCTTGCAATTGCAGTCTGGCAACATTGCTAATAAACATCTAGCTATGAGCAACAACATCAACTAAGGAAACAAACCGGTAATTCTGATCAGGACCTTGGATATTCACTTATAATAAGCAGTGTTGGGACATGGCTACTCTCTGGCAGCCTGATGAGCATGACGAGACATTTTCAGAAACGTTGAATGCCCTGATACAGAAATTCACATTTCCTGAAATGCAAAACAGTAAGGCATATCTGAAGTGACATCTGGATAATCATATTATAAAAGATGGCAAGCACAGCGTGGAAATGCAAACAAGTGTCTCTGAGAAAGAGAGCGAGGTTAGGATGAAACCTGCCACGCTCTGCTTTTAGGCTGTGGAGGTTTCAGCTGCCCCCACCCCACCCCACCCCACAAATTCACAGGGCTGTTTTCTTTTTAGTACGTCAGGGAAAACAAACATTTCTTTCCATTTGCAGATGGTCAGTAAGTCAGACCACGAAAAGTACAAATGTAGGAGAATAATAATGCGTCTCGCTAACTTACAACGCGCCGTGTGTCTTTTACTTCTCTAAATGATTATGGCAACACATCTGCAGCAACTTTGTGCGACTAACATTGCTACCTATCTCACGGTGCTTTCATGTGGGGAGGGATCCGAGATGTTTTCTCTAGCCTCTCCTTTGCATCGTCATACAGGCTGGACTAACCAGCAGCAACAGAAAAACCTCTCAAGCAGAACTGGAACTGAAGTTTCTGTTCTACACATGCAAAGACACCTGCCTATAATTATTTGCATCATATAACATAGCTCAGTGAAATAAGTCACATATCGACCTCTACCAAGCTGATCAGAAGGGATAAATGCATGGTTCACATTCCACACTGGCCTGAACACTGGAATAATCGTATTAACAGCATTTTACAGCACTTAAGCTCCTTTCAGTCAAGTCTCCAGCAAACATCTTCCCATGTGTGTTATTCAATTATTAAGTGAATCCTTGCTTATTTTTATAATATACATTCAGGCAGAGTTTAAAATTAGATTATTACAAGGCAATCAAAATAGGACATTACATTGATTTCCTTCCTCAGACAAGGAATACACCATGGGCCCTGTGCCAACCCAGCAGGTCTAAAAGCTTGTTTAGGCCGATGCTGAGAGCTTTCATGTGTTTCCTGAGTTTAATCAAACAGCAAATGTTTTGCAAAGGTGTAATTACAAACATCTGCTGGAAAAAAGTAACATTTTTGAATGAAAAAAGGGGTATCAATGAGGCCAATATAAGACCTGGCAAAGCTAGCCTTCATAATATGGCATTAAACCAAAGGCACCTCAGTCTAAATGCCAAATAACAGACACACACGCAATTATTTCTAGAATAACAGACAAATTCATCAGGTCCACACACACATTTTGAGGGATAAGTACAGAAAAAAAAGACAGGACCAAGGCAGAATAAAGACTATAGCAACTGCACAATACAAATAAACAACAACGTTAGTAATGTAACTTATAAATGAATATGCACAAGTATGTTTTTCTTTGAGTGAGCGACGTATAAACTGGTCCGCAGAGAAACAGCAGGCGAGAGAACAAAAAAGTCAACAGGAGAAGAAAGCTGTCGCTCTAAAGTACTGACAGCAGATTAAGGGGACAGGAGAGGAAAAAAAGAACAAAACAAAATAGGATTTAGGCCAAACCCTAATGCTGAAGAGACGGATCAGTGTGACTGATAATGTCAAAAACACAGGAGAATATGAAGAGAACAGCGAGGCTCAAATCCAGTGTAAGAGAGATCTCTAACCAGCTTGTGTTTTCCAGTTAAACCTGTAGTCCTACATCAGCCCTCAGATGATAAAAACCTGCACAAACCTCCCTACGTAGTGTATACTTTCACATCAAATGCCACAGCAATCCTATCTGCCCAGTACTTTGTCAGCATCTGCTTTAAGTGCTCCACTAAATAAGGGTTCATCACGGCTTCAGAGAGACACAGAATCGCAGCAGTCCAAGTCAAAATTCAGCAGTTGTTTCCGTGAAAACAATGTGGCGCTCGCTTTCTCAAAGTAACATCATAGCACTCATTTTCAAAACAAAGCCAACAGGGCAGGGTTGATTCTGGGACAGGTGGCACTCGGCAGTGCTAATCTTAGAGGAGAAATCCCGGCCTCCGGCGTGGGTTCAGTAGATAGAACCCCTGAATGTGTGCGATTCTCTTGTTGCATATTTAGTCAACAGCAAGGCACAACTACCATGTGATGTTATGTTAAGTGAAGATCATACATTTCTCTTATTAATTATTACGACAGTTATCTGAATGTATGGAATTTGGTTTAAACATTCAATACATTAAATACACTGGGCACAAAAACCTGCAGTTTTTAAGTGTAGCTTTCAGTCACATTTGCTTCACATGTGAAATTATGCTCATGACAGTTCCTAGGGATGCTGGTTCTAAACCAATTTGTAAGGAGCAGGAGAATTTCACGGTCACTTAAAGAGACCAGTGAGTGAGATTAGCGTGGGAGAAAATATAGTTTTGGTGTTAATAGAGTATCTGGTTTCAGTTGCGGTGTTTTACTGAGGGTGGGGCTCAGCTCCTCCACAGACACAGAGCAGACGGCAGGGAAGAAGGAGGAGACTGGGTCAACAGAAACCCATAGAACCTGGACAACAACTTTCTATGTGTTAAAAACCAAAGCATCATTGGACCAGTAGAGAAGATAAAGGATTCAATCTGACTCAAACATTTCAGCTTGTTGACAGATCTGTGTGTGTATATGTTTGCATAATGTGTGCTTTGGTAGAGTGGACCACTGCGTGCAGCGGTCAGTACACAGGGCAAAAGACGAGTGGCCTCATTTAGACAAAGATGTATGGGCTCAGCTGATGGTTGGGACACTTTCATATCTCTGCTTCGCATATAACAAGACCAGATGAGTTGACCTTTGCAAGAGCTCTTAAACGGGTGCACGGCAGTTCTATTACAAATACGCACATCTATCTCTAGCAAGGACAAGAACACAACATCAAGATATATACCGAGCTATCATGCAAGGGCAGCACGATAGCTCGGTGTGTAGAGCAGTCGTCTTCAAACCCGAGGTTAGGCGGTTAGGTGGAAGACCCGACAGGCTACATGTCGAAATGTGCACCGCTACACTGACCCTAGGCGCCTCACAGCAGTAGCCTGTCCACCAAGATGGGTGATCAGTAAAGTATAAATTATTATTACTCCTCATCATCACACTGACTCATACCCCATGTGAATAGGGTGGGAGAGACACACGGTTAACGTGTCAAAGTAGTTTTTTAATTAAAGAACTCAAATTAGGAACACAACATAAAAAAAAGCATGAGCTGTGAGGATCAGTGAATTAGTAAATGTTCGCGTGGATGTGCGGACATGGCAGGCAAAAGCAGCAGCGGCCGAAGAACACGAGCAGCAGCAGCCCACGGCGGGCAGAAAGCAGGATTTTATATATGGCTGTCCGCCCACCATTACCTTTTAGGAGACAAACAAACACAGGCAAGCAAGGACAAGCCCTCCTAACAGGCTAGGGCCCTAGATAGTCAAAATGATCGCAGACACTCAGAACCACATGTGACACATAAATTAACCAAACATACAGAATATTTTTAAAGAGGTGGTCCCCCGCCCACCCAGTTCCTCGTCTGTGTACACGCAATTAGAGCATCAGTCGGTCATTAAACAGCAGGATTAATGCCTTGTGATCGACTGCGCTCAGGGGGATTGTACCAAGCCTGGCTAGAAAGTTCTCTGCTCTCATCCATTTCCTCCTCCTCTTCCTGCTTATCTACAAGGAATGGGAGCGAGAAACCAGTGGTGCTCTGTAAAGTCTCCATTACTAATTAATGAATATTTCTTGAGCAGAGAGGGAAAAGTGAGATGGGTGGAGAGAGAAGAGAGGGAGACTGCACCCATGAGCCAGAGCTGCACGCATGGCTGAGTTCCTGCGCTGCACAAGCCAATGGAGATCCATCAAGAGAGCGCGAGAGAGGGAGATGGAGCAGTAGGAGGAGATGAAAGCAGAGGGTGGTTCACAGGCAGGAGATTAGCCCTTGGAAAATTGATCCCCAAGCACAAAAGCCATTGGCCTCCTCTACTTTATTCTCCTAAAAGCTCGTCTGATTTTATCTATTCATCGCCCTTTGCGTTGCGCACTGAAGTTTCAAACCATTTTTAAAAAGAAAAGGCGCTACAAATAAGAAGCCATGGTTAACAGGGTGCACCACTGAATAATTATCTTTTATACAGATCCAAAGCCTTGTGAATCCAGCGTTTAGTCCCAGCAAACCATTGGCACATGCGAGTACTTCCAGGTATGATGCATCACACATTCCAGTAAACAGTGTTCTTGCCCCAGTAATACATATAAGCCAGTTTCTAATCCTTTGCTAGAACTTCATGTTCTGGACTTTTAACTCACTGCTTTAAAGCTTCTGGATACACCTTCCTTCTCTATGCAAAAAATTGGATATTTCAAAGTTCTGATTGACTTTCACAGGGTCATCTGGAAATCCTAAAAAATGAGTGGCATTTCTCCTTTGTGAATCCTCGCCTGGGGCATCTACAGCGCTTACAACAAGCCCTACATCAGTGCGAGTCTGGTTTCTGTTTTGTTCCATCACTGTCATCACAAACCAAGGCACCAAACACAACATTAAAAACTTTAAACCAGGATTGCGAGTGCCGAGTTAGACATCCACACAACACGCGGTGTCACGTTTTTCCTCGAAGAATGTGGCTCTGTTATAGGCAGATATCTACATTTGGTACATTTTCCTTTTTGTCAGAATGTGTCAAGTCATAAGTCATAAAAATGAAGGCATAAAAACCACAGGCACATTTCTCAGTGCAGGCCATTGGGAAAAATGAACAGATGTTAGTACTGATGGGCTTCAGGCTGATGGAAACAAGCACCAGGAAACCAAACAAAATAGTGGTGCATCAGAGTGACATCAATCAAATAAGACACCATTTATTGGATTTATTACAGCTGATGTTTACTAGCACAAACATACCAAGGATGCCACATAACCACTGAGAACACTTGTCCAGTGTTCCTCCTTGGTTTGCTGTGTTGGGGGGCAGAGGGCTCGCGGCTTTTTCCTTTCTTTTGGGGTGGAGGGGTCGACTTGCAGTGGCTATTGTGTGTTTTTAAATGTATTTTAAATATGCTGACTTTCCAGACGCACCTGAGTGCAGCATGAAAACTCTCTGATCGATCGTGAGTCTGTGAAAGGAACAATTAATAATCATAAATAATTAATAAAGTTTGCGCCTGTTACGCTGTGACAGAACTTCTCACTTTCTCCAAATGTACAAACAATTCTACAAACAGCTAGAAGTTGCCCGGCATTAGAAATAGCTGATTTAATGCTTGAAACACAACAACAAGATAAAGATGGCTGATACACAAGGATAGTGACATGGTAGGGGAAACATTTTAGTCCCACGTGGGCAAGACCTGATTTGTTCGCGCTTTGAAGAGTAGTAGAGTCATTTGCAGAAATGTAATCTGCAGGAGTTGGGTTTTACATTCATAAACTGATCGACATTTTGTCATCCGAGTGACGCCGAGTATTTCACACATCTGTGTTCCAGTGTGTTCCAAATAAAGCGCCTCTCCCAGATAGAGGGGAGACTTCTATCGTTTGGAAGCTGTGAGACATTTTTTCACAGAAGACTGACCTGTAAAAAAGGGAAACCTTTAACCAACACAGCACTCGCAGGCTACTGAAATATGCCCGTTGCAACTGGATATTTCACCCTGAGGTGCAGAGAAGAGTTGTTTTTATTTCACCTTAGATTCAGGCCAATTCGTCTGTGCTTGTATGAATAGGCCCAGACAAGAGGTTCAAACAAGTGCAGAAACAAAACTATTAACTTCGCAAACCTAGACAGAAGCCAAAAGGGCTGTCAGAAGATCACAGTGAAAAAACTCTTAACGCTCCATATTTGTTCAGTCACTGGATGCATCACAAGCAAGCAATGTGTTTATCATCAACTGATGGAGGAGACATTTTTTAATGCAATTCTCTTTCCCTCTCCTCAACCGTTTCTCTCCGAGTCTGGCGAGACCTAAGCCAACATTCAGTAATCAATAGATGTGTAAACTCCAAAGACCAAGGTGAAGATAACTCGCTGAGAACCTGTTCTGATGAGATGATTCCAGAAATCTCCGAGCAGCAAAGGGAGCAGAAAGCTAGGAAAGAGGCGGGAGGGGAAACGCGGTAATACACCGTCACCGGTGGCTGCCCCGATGGGAGCTGTGCAGGAGAGGAGCGCGGAGGGGGAACACTGGTAATAACTTCAGAAGGAAAAGAAATGTACCACTGAGCAATTACCCTCACATACAGACATCCATCCCTAATTTCTGTGCAAAAAAGATTAGTGAATCTTTGAGAGGAGGAAGAGGCAGCCGTTTATCTTTTGCTTTGGATGCCCCTGGTCAGGACACTCCACCCGCTTTTGGAGGGTAAAGGATGATGAAGGGAGCATGGTATTTGCATAAGAATACATGACTATACTCAACCATTGGGAGAGTGGAGGCAAAGCGTTTATTTCAGCAATGGTATACGCTTGTTGGGAATCATTTCTGTGCATGGCCAGGGGAAGATTAGAGTTGGTTTTTCGTTGTGTCACAAGCAAGGCGGGTTGTCCACCAGTGTAGAGAAAGGACTTGGTGGTTTGTTACTCTTACATTCAATGGTGATTAAGTGTCAGACGTTAAAAAGATCCCTGAAGTTTTCCGCCCTTCACTGCTCTCATCTCTCACTCCTTCTCCCCCCGTGTCCCTGGAGAGAAGAGATTACTGGCACACTGGTATACAGCAATGGCACTTGCTCAAAATTAAAAGACTTTCACAGGCCGCTAATCTAATGAGGATGGAGAAGGGGTGGGGTGGACGGGGGAAATGAATGAGCGTCATTTCAGCTGCCGAAATGAGAGCGGATTTTCATGTTTACCGCCAACATCGCACTAAAGACTAAAACACAAAAAGAAAAGAAAATTCCCAAAGCTTGGACCAAAGGCAAAAACAATAAAAATAGTGTGGCAACAACATTTCCAGCATTCCAGTCGAGTGTATAAGTTGGGCTGGCCCTGCCACAGTCTTTCTTGCCAACACAAGCTGCTATTTGTCAATTCACACCTCCACAAGCAGAGACCCCGGAGAGTCCATAAACACCAGCAGCTGTCAATCATCATCCTACTTCTTGGGATACACACACGCAAACATTCTGCCAAAGCACTGATCCTTAATCCCGGTGATCAGAACACGTGAAACTGATATTTTTCTTTTATATTGATGTTATGTTTCTGTTTCTATCAGCATTGAAATGAGACTCCCCAATTACTGAATCTGAGCCTCTAGGAGATGGTGACTACATCCACTGGGAGTGGAACACACAACTTCAGGTTTAAGTTATCAGCACGGATCCTGACATCCCTTCATTCCTGTCTCAGCTGTGTTATCGGGTCTCAGGACACGACACCCTAAACGGGCTGATCAGCAGCTGTAGAAAAGCGGTTTGGGGAAGGAGCAGGACAGAAAGAAGCCCGCTGGCTGACTTTAGATCCATCTAGAGGCTGCTATGCTTCAATTCACTGGCAGAGCCCCACAGCAGCCACAAGAGAGGGGGGGGGGGGCTCAGGGGAGGAGGAGGGACAGATCTTTCACTAGAGAGATGGAAGCAGCAGCCTCCAAAACAGGAAACATAGATTACGACACCACCCATCTGGGAAAAATTCTCACTGAGACACAGCTGAGTCAGGGTGCAAACACTTGAGGAACACAGGGAGTCGGGAATGTGGAAAAAAGTATTTCATATCAGGAGCTCGGAATCCAGGTCTCTGTTTGCCTCTGCTTGAGGGCACTGGGACCAAAAGATGTTTTCTTAGAAACCTAAAAGAAAAAAGTCCTCATCATTACCTGAGAGATCCACTAATTCTTTGATTTAATTCTCCTGAAGCGTGGTTAATCTTCCCCAATTCTATTTATCGACGGCTGAACATTACTAACAACAGTGACTCCAACAATTTCCAGATACAGATTCTCCATATCGCTGCCTTCTCCTTTGATTATCCCATGCTCCATTAGAAGCCCGAAGCCAGAACCTTCAGGTTATTTCCGGGACCCGTTAGGCCTGAATGAGTTGCCCATCGCAGACTTCAACTGCCATTCTGGGTCTATTTCAAGCACAACGGTCCATAATGAAGGCGGGTTACAGTAGGCTCACACTCCAAAGTTCAATCTACATGGCAGAGAGTATGAATAAAAATGGCCTTTTCCCGTCTTCCCCCACTAATGTCACTGAAGAGGGAAAAGAAGAAAGTGGGGGGTAGATGCATTTGCCTTATTTCTGCATGGCTGCTCCTGCGTGCCTTTTCTTGCTGAAGTTATGAGAGGACTGAGCTCGGTTTCTTTCTTTGTTCGTCTGCTGCACAACGGCAACATGACTATGGCCTATATGTTTGTCTCCGGAGAAAGTCCTGCCTCAGCAGACACTTCAGTACGATAACCTGCCATCAGACGCACGAGCAGTAATGAATGCGATGCCCAGTGTCATCAGGGATGCAGAGTTTCCCTACAGGTGTACTAGTCTTGCCATCTGGAGTCATCAGATTACACAGATTTTAATACTGCACTGTCTCATTAACATGCAAATGTGTCACTCAAGCACTGAAATTTGTACGATTTTTCATTGTAGGACCAATAACATATCTTTATAATGACTTGTGTTTAAATGCCTCTGTTACAAAAGCTGCAAGCCATCTGAACTTCCTGGTATTTCTTTTTTTACAAAAGCTACGAGTCAATCCAACAAAAGATGCACTGGTGAGAAATGCATTTTCAAAGGTTATATTTCTTGCTAGATAAGTAAACCATACATACAATGACAGAGCTCTTTATAACCAACTCATTTTCCCACAACATGTAGAAGGTAAAATAAGGCCCACCTCTGTGTCAGGGAGCAGTTCCACTCACTCACTGAACCTCTACTAGCACCCTGGGTGTCGTTCTGTAGCTGACCCCGACCTCTAATCTTCAGCCAGTAAGTGAGCAGCATAAAGAGCATGTGCTCGCACAGGTTCATAAAACAAAGCCAACCGGTCCCCACCTGCAAGCTCATGGTGGATGAGATCGGCGAAGTTGGGGTCGTCCCCCCACCAGAAGAGCCAAAGTTCCCTCCGGCTCTGCCGCTGACAGCGCCGCCATACACTTAGCACGTCGGCCTTCAGGCAGCGGCTGAAGCTGCATAGGATGGGATCCTCCTCTGTCACCGGGAAGAGGATGGGTGCAGAGGTCGGACCCTGCCAAACAAACCTCTTCCATTTGATTCCTGTCAAGTCAGCCTGCGAAACAGAGAGAGAGAGAGAGAGAGAGAGAGAGGCTGTTAGTGAGCACGATCGCCCTTTCAGGATCCACACCTCAAAGCAAACGTGTGCTGAGGAGAGTTTCATGGGGCAGTTCACCCACCAGCTGCTTGTCACAATTAGACATCTCGGCTGTCAATGTTTAAAAAAACAGAACAAAATAGACAGAAACACACAAACTAAAAGATCTCACAGAAGAAAACGAGAATCAAGCACCATTGTGTGTTGATGCTAAACAGAAATTACCTCCTAAAAAAATGGGACATTTGTTGGCGTCTGCATACTTAAGCTTCAGCTGCTTTTAATATTACCATGAACAACATGTTCAAAACACAAAAAAACTATCACCGGTAAATGTAGTCTCACCACCTCAATGCTCATTACTGGCGAGTGCTTTGCCTCTCCATAAACACTGTCTGGCTTTTACAGAGAGAACGAAACACACATGGAAAGGCCTCACAGGCGGTAAATCACTGGCGGGGTTATTACGTGTTCAAGCAGGAGCACTATGGTCCTCTGCTAACTAGCGCTGTTGCTCATCACCATAGTGCCGACAGACTAGCCACGTCCAGCTAACTCATTCATACACCCCCACAGTAACCAGCACAACACACACACACACACACACACGTCTTAAAATTTACATAGTCATTCCCCCCTGGCACTCTCGGCCCTCTATCTATGCTTGTAGACATTTCAAGTCATCTTAGTGAATGTAGACAGCTTCTTTTCATGCTGTTTAGTTGTATTCCATGCAGGCTGAGCTGGCAAGCTGTCCCTCTGTATATACCGCCAATTAATCTATTACAATTGAGGGGATATCTTAACTGGAGTGCAGAGGCGCTGAGCCTGAACAATTGATCACCCGTGGTTGCGGTGGTGCAATGGTCTTTTGCCTGGCTATAGATAAGCTGGGAGATTTGTGGTGTAAGCTGTGATGGTGGCAGGCTTGGGGGTAGGTCTGGAACTGTTAAAACTAGGAGCATTGTGTATCATCATATGAAACAGAGCTGGATTTTAATAACAAATTATGTTTGTCAACATGTGTAACACTGTGAAATTTTATATTTATGTAATGTAATGTTCATTTTTTAAAACCTTTTTCCTTAAATGATTATGATCAAACTCATTTGCACAACAGATAATACAAATAATTCTAAATCGAAATTTTAAAGAATATTCCAACCTGTCCAGCACTGTGTGAAAAACTAACTTCCCCTAAACCTAATAACTGGTTGTGCCAGGAACATGGAAACATTTTCAAGCGTTTGCAATAATTGGTAATTCACAACGCTGTGATGGAATTTTGAATCAGTCTTCTTTGCAGGATTGTTTGAGTTGAGCCACATTGGGGGGGTTGACTATGAATGACCTATTTATAGACGTGTCACAGCATGTCAATTGGATTCAAGTCAGGTCTCTGACAAGGCCACTCCAAAACCAAGTGAAACAAAACAACGTGTTTTTCTGTCATTCAGAGGTGGACTTGCTGGTGAATTTTAGATCATTGTCCTGCTGCGCATGCCAAGTGTTGAGCTTGAGGTCACGACCTGATGACCAGGCATTCTCCTTCAGGATTTTTTGGTAGAAAGCAAAAGTCACGGTTCTATCAATTATGGCAAGTCTTCCAGATCCTGAAGCTGCAAAGCAGCACCAGACCTACACACTACCACCACCTGTTGATATGACGTTCTTTTTACAAAATACTGTGTTAGTTTTACCAACATACACCTTCCAAAAAGATCAGCCTTTGTCTCATTGGTCCACAGAATATTTGGGATAACCAAAATGTTTTTTGGAAAATGTGAGATGAGCCTTTACGTTCTTTATGGTCAGCAGTGGCTTTTGTCTTGGAACTCTCTCTTAGATGCCATTCTTCTCTTTCTTTGTGTTGAATCATGAACACTGAATCAACTGAGGCAAGTAAAGTCAGCAGTTGTTCTTGGTTACTTTTTCCACACCGTGCCAGGCAGGTTTGGACAGCTTTTTGTCCTTTTCTTTGTGTAATATACAAAGTTGTTTCATGATCTGAATCATTTAAGTGTGACCAAAATGCAAAAAAGGAACAGATTCAGGTTGGAAGCACACTTTTTCACAGCACTGTAGTGAGCTCAAACAAATCACTAAATTATAATACAACTGAGGTTAAAATAGTCCTGGTAATACAGATTCAATTGTTATTCAGTTAATAACTATTTACTGTTATTTGATATTTGAATGTTTTTATCCATCAGTAATGCAGAAAGCTTTAGAAAATCCACTGTGGTGCCATAATCAACTTGAGATTTCAGGATACATCATCAAAACATTATGATTTGGCTGCTAAGGAATGCAAAAGCTGGTAAACATGCAGAGGACTACTTCCAAGGTGCAGAGCTACGTCTGTGTGTAACGGCAAAGCTGCAGCAGTTGGGCTTCTCCTTCCTGCTGGAGTGTGAAAAGTACTACATTACACCTGCATCTCACTCGGAAACATCTGTGCACACAATGCAAAGGGAGGGTGGGGATAACGGCTAACTGTGAAACCAGATCATAGGTAGTACACATAGGCAATTAGCAAAGAACACCCCCCCTCATCTTTCCACAGTGGTACTGTGCGTTTCACTCTTCAAAGGTTTTGTTCATAGGTGCTGCACAGATTTTATTTGTTCCGAATTAAATGATTCTCATTCAAATAGGTTTCAGCAGCTGCTGCTACACTGAAGCCACATTCAGTCATTCTCATAATTATTCTAATTAAATTATAACCCCTTATCGTTTCCCCTTTTCCCCAGTACTATCCAAATGTACTTGTTTTTAAAGGAAATATGAATTTGTCATATTTTCAGATGACAAAATTGAAAGATACACACGTTACCGTTTCACTTACAGGCCAGATGTAATACAGTAGTGAACCAGTTATATTTACAACAACAAACGAACAGTAGTCAAAGCAAACTGTTTGCAGTCTGTTCTGACAATTAAAGCATAAATCTACTAACAGATCCACTAAAAATACTTGTTAGGTCATGGTAAACATGCTGGTTACAAACGTTCTCTCCTGACCAACAATCTAAGGGGTTCAACTGCTGCATGTTTTGCACAGATTATTAAAAAGGGCAACACAAGTTGTGTATGATCATGTGAAGATTAAATAGTTTCATTAACAGTCAGCCGCAAACCAGCTGACGTCTAAAACACCATGAAGCTTTTTATTATCTATGGTTACTAGAGTACAACCATATATGCAGGGCCGGTGAACTAACTGACAACATCTTGTTAGCACCGAAACTTTAACTTGGTTCATTTCTGATTTTTTTCCATGCAGTAGCACTCACAGCTAAAACGCTGATTAATACCACTGCTGTGCCGTTAATGCATGAATGAAATACAACAGTGGAGTCTTCATCTTACATTACAGATCTATTCATCACCTTTTTGTGACTGTTTCTGTAGCTACCGGGATGTTTGCATCTATGCAGCAGTTTCTCTGCCAAGTAGACAACTGAATACATTATGAATACCTCCTTTAGAAAATATGCCACGAAAAAAACATCCCTAGAGGAAAAAATACGATCAATTGCTGTGTGCTACTGTCTACAAGCATTTATGCTTGGTAATAAATTACTCGTTTAGTGTATCACGTTTACTATTTTTAATCTACATCTAACATTTTTACCCTCAATATTTACCTTCAGCTACTTCTCATAACCAATTACTAGTAAAAGGATCACAGCAGTTTAATTACTCCAAACAAGAGTTTGATCATGACGGATGACATATTTTCCTAAAATATGAAAGTAATGGAATGAAATCCATTCATTATTGAAAACCTCTAAATGCCATTTGGGGCAATAACTATCACCAATAAAACACTCATTCTGATCAACACCTCATGTTAGAACAAAATCTTTCCAGATGTACTTGGACTACATTGAAGAAAACAGTGTCACATGAGATTGTTCCAGTTTAATGATAATCTATACAACGTGCTCACTGACGACCTGGATTGGCTTTTTCTTTGTGAACTGCTTCAAAGTTAGCGAGAGCACCGGGCTGCAATAGGTTTTACACACCAACACTTCCAGTAAGTGGAATGAGATCATTTTAAACCTTGTGCGATAAAACCAATCGCTTCCCGCGAGACTTCAAGCAGAATCTGTTTTGTTTACACAGAAAGTGAGCCAAGTATTTGCACGGCAGATTCGTGTAACTACTAGTGAAGACTGAACATTTGTTTATGCAATCTAATGTCCCTGTTGAAATACTAAAAGTACATTTTTGTATCTACAAACTATCAGCTGCACTAGAGCTGGACAGTATAACGGTATACAGATATATTTATACACATGGTGTAGAATTTTTAATATCGTTTAAACCGTGCTCGCTGTCTCTTATCGGACCCTCACTCTCTCTCTCTCTCACACACACACACACGCTCACACACGCGCGCGCACACACACACACACACACCTGCCCCCCTCTCCCACTGCGCATGTGGACAGACGGTGTTGTACTCTCACTGAAGTCGATGATCTGGTTGGTAAAAAGAATACCAGTGGTTCAATAGATTGAGGTGGTTCGGCTTTCCTGCAGAAAAACATAATGTAGCGTTTGCCACAAAGAACTTAAATCCAAATGCAAAAGCACATCGAGACTTTACCTCCGTTTACCTCCACAAATTTCAGGCAGAATAGTGAGATAAACTTGGTCTGAGGCTAACGGGTTGGACCCAAAACCTGCACAGCTGCCCGACTGAATTTACCTGCGAGTGTCTTTTAAAGAGAGAAATGCCAACTAAGCCATGATGACATAAAAACAGTCCCCACAGTACATTCAAAGACGACAAAGATGGTTTTCAACAGCTGTAGTAGTTTGCAGGACGGGCGCTGTCAGAAATGTTCAGGGGTGGGCATCCCTGATCCTGGAGGGCCACTGCACTGCTTGTTTTCCAAAGATGTCTGCCCGACACACCGCTGATTACATGGATTAGGTGTGGTCAGCAAGTCAGAAGCCACAGGTGCATGGATGTTGGGAAAAGAAGCAGGAGAGCGCCCCTCGAGGACCAGGAATGCCCACCCCAGGTCTAGAAGGTTCTTAGTGACCGACTCACTAAAGTGAAAGATTTTTGTCTGACAACAGACATGTGGTCAAGTCAAACACAAGAATGAACGTCATGTGGAAGACATAAAAACCGTGTCTATAAACGAGCTACTTTTTTCAGCATCGGCTGATTAACTTCATTTCTAAACATTTACATCATAATGACTTAATTTACTCGAGTCATTATTTGAAAACGAGAAAAAACATTTCTCAGTTTTAAGTGAGCCTGAACGTTTTGTAATAGAAACATTTGTAATGACACTGATATAAATAAAAGGTATATTGTAACAATGCCAGAATACCCTAACCTGCACACAAATACATAATATACACAAAGACTGCAAAACAGCATCAGTTTGGCCTAAAAAACAAAAATGTAATAGTGATTGCAAGTATTGTTTTAAAGATGCGCTTTCCAAAAAACTGGCAACAGAATGCATGTTGTAGAGCTTCATCATAGCAGATACCGTACTCACCAATATGCTATATGGTTTCAAAAAGCTCTTTGAAAGATACTAATTCTTTAACAAGGAGGCTCTTCAGTTGCACAGATGTTCACCAGGCTACGTTGTATTGCAATTAAACTGGAGTTAAATTGCACCAGAAACCTTATCAGAAACCAAATCACCCTGCTTATGGCTGCTGTGTTGTTTTTGCTCTTGTGATTGTCCTAAATTGGATACTGCACCAAGTACAGTATATGAGACAGCGTATTCAACCACACTGTGGGCTGAATCTAATCCCCGCCACATACATATATTTATTCTATTCTGTCCTTACATACTCCTGAGCCCGAATAGACAGCGCTGAATAGCCCTTCTGTCAAAAGTCTAGACACATCAGTACTCCAGTCTTCATCAACAATATCCAAGAAGCTGACTGCTCTATCAAGGATAAATGGGCCTTCTGCAGTAGTTCAGTCTGTCCTTTCAAAATAAATTAGTGGCAGCCTGTGTGCAGAAGCATAAGGTGCCAAGGATATTTGTATTTCCTTCCAACTTGCATTACACATTCCGTCTGTGTACATGAGTGTGCCTCAAACACTTCGGGCACTGCTATGAATCTGTACACCGCCACCCCCACTTCTCTGTCTTAGTAAACACAAAGGTATTACAGCAACTGCTTATAGTGTTTTAGCACAGCGAACAATGATGCTTTCATTTGTCACAGCCAAAAATCACGCTGCTGCAATAAGAGGGATATGGCCAAGACTTCTCCTGAAGTGACGCCTGCTTGGGTGGGTGAGGTGGGGGTTGCATCCCCTGCCTTTACCAGCTGCTCACCTTCCCTCCAGCTACGGAGGGTTCTGGATCTCAGTAGGGAACACTGCGCGTAAACAACCTTCCGGCCTTTCAAGATATGCGACAAGCAACAGGTGAAGCTGCACAAATCACTCTACAATGTCTCACTGTCACCGTCCGTCCTCTCCTTCCCTCAGTTAACCCTGCCATGGAGCAATAATGAAACTAACAACTGTGTGTTTGCATGTTTTGCAAATTCAAACCCAGTTTCATTCCAGCTGGTTTATGCACAGCTTTTGTTCATTCACGTTATACTACATTCAATGTTAAGCGTCTTTACAACAGTTAGAAGCTATTCTGACACTGATATCCATTGCAGCTTAAACTACAAACTTGATGAACTTTCAGCTGTACATTCTGAGTCGACCAACAAGCCAACCTGAAATGCCAAATTCAAACAACATATTGCAACAAGTAGTACCATACTCCGGTGGAGCCTATCCACTGAAAAACAAACGAGGGAAAAACTACCACAATGTGTTCACATTCTTTCACCATAAAACCACAAAGTGGAGTCTGTTCAGTGAGTGAGTCATAACAGCAGTAGTGTTATGCTTAGTCTCACTGTGCAGGAAAATGTCAGCCAGACAAGCATAGCACCACAACTACCAGCCTCTACTTCGTCTGTCCACTATAGCCAGCGCTGCCTTCGAATGCTGTCATAAACATTGTAATTACAAGTTCAGCGCGCACACATCTAGCCAGCTGAGTAGTATTATGAGAGTGGGGGTTATGAAGCTTTGTTAACCTGAGATAAAAGCAGTGTGGCATTTCACTTCATTCTTATTATACTACATTTTAAGTCAGTGTCGGTGTTGATGCTCCTCATTAAATACTTTTACATAGACGTACTAACAAGTCATTTTAGGCACTTTGTGGTCTTTTCCATCTTCCTTTGCACCAGAATGTGGTTTTGCACAGTTTAATCTTAAAGAAAAATCTACTTTTGACAAGACACTTAAACAACTTCCCACTGTGGAAGCGCCACGTTAAAATGAGCACATGAAGGCAGCCGTACACTCCTCTGTTAACCTACAAGTGAAACTGTGGTTAAGCCTACTGACAAGCCAATTAACTGCAACAACAAACACTCTAGGCCGTGTTCCTGATTATCCAGCCAGAGGAGGTACTCCACAGTCAAGCAACACCTTAACATTTGCTGCACCAGCTGTGGATTAAACAGCGGATGCTCACACTACTATTTATCTCACAGGGGATTAAACAAAAAATACCTGTGAACTCCAGGCGGGTAGAATCTCAACCACAACTATTTAGGGCGATGTCAACAGGCCACAAACGACAACATGATACGATGACAAAGATATTCAGAAACAGACAGACAAACAAACAAACGAGCACACTATACACCTCCCTCCAGTGCAGCTTATGATAATGAAAAGTGTAGTGGAGATATGTAACTATCTAGATGTTTGTAATGCCCAGGAACGCATGCCAGGGATTATATAATCAGCCTGGGGCCTGTGCCCTAGTTGGTGTGAACACTACAAAATGAAGTCCAAGGAGATTAAGCCCCTGACAAACGAGATGACAAATGCAAAGAAATACTGTGAGCATAAACAATCCTGTTGCATGTTTCCTGCCCACAAAAAAAAGAGTTTCTCAGCCAAGACATAGGGGAGCTTGCTTGCTCAATAAACTGTGCAAGTTGGGCATTGACATTCACTCCTGGAAGTTGACAGTGTTGTAGGAGAACAGTATTTAACAGCAAATGCAACACCGACGTGACTTGAGGCTGCTAACAGGAGTGCATGAAGTGTTTGGTTTACGGCTGACCACTTGATAAAACATAGTGGAAATGTAATGAGACCGAGATAGCAAGTTAATAATAAACAGGGCGCTGAGGCGAAGGGGGAGAAAGTGTTACAACAACTGTCTCTTTGGGAAACGTAGTAGTGCATTTGGCAGCAAAATGCACAACATTTATTTTCGTGCTAACAGGCGATGTGTTGCTGTCTGTCATGTTATATGCACTAAGTCAAGCTTAACAAGCAAGTGGCCCTAAGCTCGAGTGTTTCTGTTAGCAGAACTAAAAACAAGAATATAGTCTAATGTAAAAATGGAACAAAGTGTTTGTACACAATAACACCGGCGAACTGGGAAACCTTGTCCTGAAATGATGTCAACTCGACAGGGCCGTAAGCCTAGCTAAGCTACTATCAACTGATGCCTGTGCGGCTAACGCTAGCTTAGCCCCCGTTCAGCTAGTTAAAAATGGCTGCTTTCCTTTAGTTTTAAATCTCTTACCAGACAGAATAGATTGGAATGGCAATCCTCCAAGCTGGCCCCGTTTGGTACAAAACAAGAACTCATCCTTCTTCACTGCGAGATCCAACTCTCCATCGTTTCACTTCCCGGTAAATAAAGAACAATTTGCGGTTTATGTTTTCAAAGATGTGCAGGCTTAATCAACGAGAAATATTTTTTGCAACATTTGGCTGGAAGATAGTTAATTCTACAACCTTCCGATTGCAGTTCCCCGCCGGAGCTAAAAGCGGACAAAAGACCGTGTTGTCTTTATGTCGACATCTCAAAAGCATACAGTAAAAACTAACTGAGGGAAACAACAAATGTTTATAAAACAAAAGGAAAAGGAGAGCAAAGAAGCAACTCCCCCCCTCCCCCTTAGCCCTAAAACGATCTGTGCTTAAAAAAATTAAAACGTCCCGTCCTACTCCTCCATCGCAAAATTCAGTCTAAAAACGAAACACATCCTGTAAAAACCTCTCGAAATCTTGCATCGGCCTATATTTTAACGAGTATTTCGATCATTGTTGGAGCCTGGGTTCCTTTTGGTTTCCATTTGAATTCATGGATTCCTTTCTTTAATGGCGGCCACAGGGACAACTCTGCCTTCCACAGCCTATTGGCTCGTTCGTGGCCGGAGCTCCGTCAGGCTGGCCGAACACAGGCGCGCGCACGGCGCACAGCGGGGCGCGCTTCCGGCAAAGTAAAAGCGCAGGCGGCTCTTCTTTAGGATTAGGAAGAGCACCGTGAGCAAACCGTAAGGAAAAATAAAGAATGCTGTTGATATTTAATCACTTCAGAATACAGTTGCTTTGCATTTGTATCCACGTGTTATTAAAGGATGCTACAGCGTGCTGTTACCGGCGGACGCTATATTTTGACATTTCTCCGCAGCGGCTCCGCGCCTTATTTCTGCACACTTGACGCTGTCGTGGTCATGAGGGCTGTAATAACACAAGACTGATAGGTATTGCCGCTAGGCCAAGCGCAAGTGGCGCTACTGAGCAACAGATTTTGTTACTAATGATCAAACCCTCTAAACTTGCTCACTTACACAGTGCACCACCTAGCGCATGTGATGTTGCACTGGCAATGGAAATGTGCAACCAAGATGCAAAAACGCCCTCTGTTTTTATTTTAATCAAATGCATTCACTTGACCTCGGTTTCACTGTTAAATGTGTTAGTGCTGAACTACAGAAATAAAACACAAGTATATTACCGAGGAAACGATATGAAGCACTCGCACCAATAGGACACGCTGAGAACACATTAATAGAGAAATAAATAACAATGTCTTTGTTGATAACCTTTGGATAGCAGAAGATGTGCCACCAGTGTGCTTTAAAGCCTGACAACAAGCAGGATTCATGTTGATGAGGTCAGTCAACGCTACGTAAAATAAAGAGGTAAATGAGCTGTAAACGTGACAGTCAAAAAGAGAACAGAGTTAAAATGTCAAGTACCACAAAGGCCACGCGCTTTTTTTGTAAGCTCATAGAACAATTTAATTTGAACCTTTACGAAACGAGGCACATCCTTTTGTGATTTTGACATGGTTTCAGTCACTAATTATTCACCACGGCAGAATCAAAGATATTTATTCACCTCTTTACATGCAGGCTATTTAGGGAGATACTAAAACAGCACAGTACATAGAGTAACATATACAAGTACAGTTACTTCAGGAAGACATATGGTGTGAGGTTTCACGCTTACTTTGGGGGTGGGGGGCAGGGGTTACTATTAAATCAGTCATAAAAAAATAAACAATGTTCTATCTGATCATTGAAACAACAACACGGATCAACCAGGAATGCTCACAGCATTATGCAAACAAATTCCATGTATTTGAAGAGTTTTATATCTGATGATAATAAAAGCTTATTTATATTATTTATTGTATAATGGATATTTTAAACAGGTGATCAATCTATCAGAACGCTATACTGTGTCAGATGTTTGCAGCGTAACGTTGTAGAAATTCTTTCCTAATTGTTTCCAGATTGTTTCCTTATTCATATTTCACTGCAACTTTAATGAACAAAGTAAATCAGTTCAGCTCATTTGGTCACATAATAAATCGGTTAAGTCTTAATAACTGACACAGCATATTATATGTTTTGTTTACATGTATTTATGACAGCAGAAGTATTTATACAACCAGTGTGTTGATCAGGAACACTTGATGATAGCATTTAAAATAGAAAGAATCAGGCCTGGTCCATGAAATTGGGCACAGGGGGCACAAGCCTTCACTCACTAAAAATATGAGTTAAGCTCTGCAGGTGTTCTCATGATCATAACCACCAGCACTGCTGTTTCAGAATCATCAATCAGAATATTGCAATTTTTTTTGCAGGTTATGATTTAATTATTTCTAATGATTTTCCTGTTAAAATGACAACAGGAATACACAGTATATCCTTTTTTTCAAAATATTGCTACATGTCTCTCAACTGAAAGCTTCACCACTGATCTCATAAACCCAGCGTCCTAGCTGGGGAGTGGCCAAACCAAAAAGACTATAATTACAAACTGTAAGAAATGAACCAAAGAAAATAATTTCCCTCCATGATTTTTTATGTACTCTTGTTTGCACTAAGCCCAAGGCTGAAGGGGAGTTTTCCTCTGCAGGCTGTGGAGCTGGCTTTTATATGGAATTTCAACAATGAATCAAGATGATTTTAGTGGATTATATATGCACAACGCTGGGATGTAACATTATTAGCCACTGCTATACAAAATATTTAAAATACTACAAATTCCATCTATGCTTTATGTTTGGTTCAAATATTATACTGCAATTTCATCTGGTAAGCCAGGATGTTACTTTTTCCCCCTGAACTTTCCTTTATTTTTACTGCAAAGCACACTCTCAGCCATCATATTATTATTTAATATGATATAATAATAAGAATCTCGGAGGTCCCACTGCGCAATAGCCAATTTTAATACAGCATACGCTTATTTTAGTTATTGTAGTTTCTTTTTACAAATGAACTGGAAGTTATTGTCCAGTGAGGCCATATTTTTCTGTCATTCTGTGTTTTACTGAAGTTACAGCTTCTATTTAGTAGTTTGTGTGTTCATTTGTTCAGGTGGAAGCTGATCTTTAAAGTGATGATGCCAGGATGTCCAGAGGCCAGAAAACATACAGTACTTCTGTGCCTGAAATGCTGATGGACTCATGAATGTGTGTAGGCATTAGGTCTGACAACACTGCACCAAACAGGAACACGAGGAGCTCAGTTTGAAGATTTTTTTTCCACCAACATGACCTCTGGAAGATGAAAACATTGTCATTGTTCATGCAATAACAAGGAAACACACTATGACGCCAGTGTTGCTTCATGGCTGCTGTTTGCACTTTTGCTTACTGTTTAGACTTTTCTCAAGTAGAAGCAGCATCTGTTTCTCACAAGAAAAAAACAGGCCAACTGCCACATTTAAATAAACACATATATTAATTATGCAAGCACTTAAATCTTATTACAAATACACTGTGTAACGAGACTTTTCTGCTTGTATTGTGTAGTCTCCAAGGCTCCACGAAACCGGCTTTGCAGCTTCCATCTGATCCTGAAGGACTGAGCAGCTTTCCGAACCTTAAGTCTCCCCACAGAAATGAATGATAATCTCATATTTAGTGTTTCCCCCCCTTTATCATCACTCTCCTTGATATGAAAAACAATTGTGGCACGATACCATCTGTATAAGATAGTTTAAGAGAAAGAGGCATCTAATAGTGCAGACAATGAGCACAGTTGTCATAACAGAGTAGCTAATGTGGATGACAGATTGTTATCATATCTGATGATGGGTCTCTCTCACTTATCTGCTGCTCCTTCTTATCTAATCGCACAGACATTCTGCCATACATCGCAGCACTACAGAATATTGGAGAAATGAAATAGTAAGAAAGTTTAGACTTATTCAACTCCTCCATTGACATTTGATTTTAAAACCTCTGTGGTCTGCTATATGAGCGTTTGACTGTATCACTTCTATGTGATGAAATCATGCACAAGAAAATAAATAACAAATATGAGATTTAGCCATGAAGAGAAACTCTGAACTTGGTGATGGCCAGTGGATAGATAAGACAGAAAAACAATGCATCTGATAGAAAATTCAGCTCGGTTGTCATTTACCATGTTCAAATATTGACTCAAGGTGAGAATACGTTGTGGAGAAATGTGTGGCTTCAGTCTCTGACAGTTGTGCATGCACGTGTAGCAGTGTATGCCCTGTGACCTTAGATACAGGACAAGAAACAGGACAAACAAGCCTGCTGCAAAAAAAGAAAAGAAAAGCATTCTATTAATCAATAAAATTGACCAACCAGGCAGGAAACGCTTTTCCTCCACTGGCAGACATAGCTGAGGCATCCAGCAGTGAAGAGTGTACCTCCAAGGTCCATAGATCCACAGTATAACTTTTACAGCGAACAAGTGGCAATATCCCATTCCTATTTTTATTTTGAAGAGGGACAAGTGTGCCAAATAAATGAGCCCTCCTCTCAGCCTTAATGTGAAAGCACACAAACACGTGCTTTACCCCTTCCCTCCCTCCTTCTTTATATAAACATGTAGTAGACACACACTGCTTACTGAGGAGTTTTTTTCTAAGCAGCCATAAACCTGGTCAGCAATGATGGATTGATGAGAGCTTTTGAAAATAATGAGAACAAGCACTTATTCTATTCATTTACTCACATAATGACACTTGGCAGAGACGGCAAATTATTAAAAAGTGGAATAAAAATATCTGGAGAGTGAAGGTTGCGCTTGAATTAAAATAAGATGATGTTGTAAGAGTCACAGGGGTGATCTGAAACACTTACTATATTTTACCATATTTCCAGTCTCGATGGTAATTACCATCTCTGTAATAGACTCTGCGAAAGCTGACAGTAAATAAATAAATCAAATGGTCAACAGCTTTTTACTTCTAACTTAATAATGCAGTTGGCTGGTACGTCAGGCAATGACAATAAAAGTGAAGGAAACACAACACCATGCACAGCATTTAACAGGCTCTTGTTTTGCCCGACTTCATACATATTTAAAACTGTGTTCTTTGAATTTTAGAGGAGAATAAGTTTCACCAGCAACAGTGCATGAGGTGTTCGTGAAATGATCATGATGTCACATGCCCTTAAGGTATTTTTTTCTGTTATGTATATTTATAATGAGTAATAACTTATTTTAGCTTAGATGTGTGAGTGAAATGCATAATAACAAACACTAATTGTACTGTAGCATTCAAGATATAAAAACACAAGTATCTTTTCCCCGTGATCCCTGCAGAATAACTTCCTCCTCTATTTGGACGTCCTGTAAGGAGAAACCACTGGAACTCTGTGTGGGAAACTGATTATAAATGAATGAATGAAAAGAAATATTTGTGAGGTGGAAGCCGATAGATCCAGAAGGTGTTATAGTGATTGTTTGATCTTTGGCAGACAAATATGTGAGATGGCAGCTGACCGGGAGGAGTTCAGGAAAAAAAGTTAATCTAAGGATATTAGGTTTGTCCTGGAAACACTCAAATCAGCAGGTTCTGAACTTGTGGAATGAGAATAGAGCGAGTTTTCCAACTAGAAAGGGATTAAAGGGCAGCAGAGTGCTGTCCTCAGGCTGCATCTGAGCGTGTAAAGGTTCATTAAGTGAGGGGTCATGTAAAGCAGACCTTCGACCACAAAATCCTAATGTGCACATTTCTTTCCAGTGTATTCAGCTTATATAGCACGATTTTTTTTATTTACTGTCCTCACAAAGAAAGGATGAACTTCACCTCTTTGTCAGCAGCTCTTATCCACCTGCTTTAGTACGAGACCAGTGTGCCACGACACGGGTTAGAACAACACCCAACAGTGCTATTCAGGGGCAGCTGAGCAGAGAACTGGTCTTTGTTGAGTCACTGCTTTAGCTAAATTGTGCTTGTCAGCTCGGTTGTTGCGACACTGCTTTACTTCTCTATCTGGGATGGGGGTCTGGCCGAGGTTAGCGTCATGTTCCCTCCTTTGATGAAGCTGAAGGGTTAGGTATTCGGGTGCTGCCCCTGTACACATAGGAACATTCCAGGCTCACAAATAAAACCATTGCTGTGCCTTTGTTGCAATGCTGACTTGACAAAAGCCTTTCTGCAGGGCTGCTGCCTTTAAAAAGACAGAGTTGTGCATCCCCGCTGGTAAATGATCTGACACACTTTTTCCCGCTACAGTCTTTCCACAAGCCCTTGTTGTTAGGCTGTCGTTGTTATTCTTCCTCTCCCTTCCCGCCCTCTCTCTTGGTTCCTTGCCCTGTTTTCCTCCCTCCCCTTTTTTCATACACTTGTGCATACACACACACACACACACACACACACACACACACTGCAAGCAGATGGAGGGAAAGGTGTCTACATCGAAGATATTTTCCCCCATCCTAAGCAGCCTTTTATCCCTGAGAACCAGCATGTGATTAATAAATTCAATATGAATTAAAGGCTAATGAAATGTGCACCCCCACCTCCCTCCTGACTGCCAGCTACAGCGAAGACGGCTGAGCACAGAGCTTCTTGAGACGAGGCAGAGAATGCTAGAGAGTGAGATCATTGTCACAATTACACCATCAAAAGCAGTAGTCAGCGAAACCATAAAATTGGCCTGTTTTCTGGGGTCTGACTTGGGTGGCTGGCTACAACATACCCAGCATTCCTCTGTGACACGATGCTTTGTCATTTTCTTCTCTGTGACACCAAGGCTTGGGCCACGTCTGAGGGCGCAGCGTTCACTTAGCATGCTTTCATTAACCATTACTTTTCTAGAGCGTATGAATAATTGTTATTTACTTGGAACAATGGGAAATTGCAAAAGGGGACACATGCAAGAGGCTGCACACGTTGTCAATGTAGCTCAACGTATACACACAAAGACAGTGGAGTACTGTAATTCTGGTTCCAGCTTGTTCCATAATAATGGGCACAGCAACCACAGGAAATGCATCCAGGTTTGCAGACACAGCAGTTTTCCCACTATCCATAAGGACTACTGCAATTAGATCAGAAACAGAAGCAGAGAGTGAGACAGACAGAGAGAGAGGAGGGGGGAGTTAAACAGGGAGCGACAGGGATGTTAGAGTTCAACTCAAGGGCACGCTGAGTGGCGTGGAGTAGAGAGGCTGAAGGGTTGTTGATGTAGTGGAGGCCCTTGTGCAACAGGACCAGCCCTGTTTCCAATTAGAGCAGCCTCGGCCCCTAATTGTTTAATTGGAGGGAGTGTGTGGGATGAGAAGGCTCCGGAGCCCATATGTTCTCTTTCACTCCTCAGCCGACATTAAAGAAGCCTGTTTACCACCCAGTAGGGCACCACTCCACATGATGGGATTTGATTGCCCTATCAGCATCGCCAGCAGCTCACGAGCCTCTTTTCAACCTCACCTCTTAGCTGTTTCAGTTAATCTCATTACATGCGTTGATCGTGCTAAAGAGAAGGGCAACATTTTCAAAAATGTGTAAATTAAATTACCGCTGTGATTATATCACCAAACTCTGTGTATCTAAAACAGACTCCACTTACAGCAGAGGTAATTTCTTCATATAACCTTAATTTTTTTGTTTTAATAATTTATGTGCATTAATAATGATACAATAAAAAATAAATAGCTTTAATTGTGTAATTAGTTTCAGCTGTATTGTCTGTTTAAAATTCTATAACATCCACGTGAAAGTTGTGTTTATCTTAAAGAAGCCTGAAAATGAAACCCACTGAATATTTTACATGACAAAATGCAACTGGGCTGTTAAATGAAGAAATAAATTAGATGATGATTTTTCCTTTAGTTTAGATACAGAATGAGTTTTAGACTGTAACTTTTAGAAGTACATTCCCGTAAACATATTTAAAAAGAATTCTACTTTTTAATGTATCTGCAGGGAAACAAACAAACCAAGGACCCAGAAAACAACGCACTCGTAAATATTTTATGGCATGTCCGTCAATATTTATGAGTGGGGATTATTTGAACATGCTAGTTAGTGGTCAATAAGTTTACCAAGTGCACAATCCAAGGTCTCAGTAAACAGACTCTTCCCAGTAGAGAATATTGACCGATGCAGTTCCCTCCTCCGCTCTCTGATCAGTCTGTGCAACACACTAAATCTGTTCTGGATGTAAACAGCAGTATAGAATAAGACTTATCATTATTACTGCTAAATAAACCTAACACAACAGTACGACTGTGGTTTTCTTCTCTATAAATGTATCCAATAATACTTTGTGCTTTTGTTACTTACTTACTTATTACTTACTTTATTACTTAGGTCAAGTAGGTAGTTAGATACAGATTTAACTGCCAATGAAACCAAATAAACCATCTGTACTGCAAGCAGAGATTCGTATAATCAGCGTATGTCTGCAGTTATGTGTGCAGCAGCACTTGGAGTCACTATTCAAGGTACAATATGCCATAAATACTCACAACATACTCTAGCACACTTGCATCGCCATGTGAGCACTCATGCATTATGCATCCCTCCATCCGTCTTCCATTTGCTGTGTGGAGCGTCTTTTTCTGAAGTATGGCTGGTATGTAATGTGTATGATCAGTCTGCGCCATTTCCTGCTCTGAATTTGTCACAGTTTGCGTGTTTGAATTTGAATTGTTGATCGTCAGTAATTTCACTTTGCAGAGCCTGAAATTTGCAGTCCTATAACCTTTGCTATCCTGGTGTGATCACATTGAAAAATGTGTAACTTATCACATATTCTGTGACTTTATCTGCAGCCTGTGGCAGCTGCAAAAAAAAAATCGGTTGCACACTGTACTGTAAGTGATAACACAGCCTCATCCTCATCCTCATCACCACAGCTCTGACCCCTCTGCTCCTCTGCCACTAAACCTAGAAATGCTCACCCAACTGACTGACTAGTTGGAGTTCCACTTCCCACAAAATGTGGTGCGGAGCGGAGCGGTACATTTGTTGGAGCCATGCTGTAATAGATGACATGCGATAAGACTGCTGTAATTTCTTTGTGTTCGTATTGATTAGAGATAAACATCTGCCCTGTAGTATCAGCCAGAGTGGCTCTGTGTTTATGTGATTTTGAGGACGTATTAAAGTCTTTTATTGTACTCCTGGAGCCTTCACCCACTGCTGACACATGCACACACACACACACACACACACACACACACGCTACAGTACACACACCGCTCACTCTGGCCTTTTCTCTCTGATTCATGGCAATGTGACCTGATGAGTCAGATTTGGCCACAGTAGAGCATGAATGAGGAGTGGGAGTACTCTGTAGCCTTTTAACCTGACAACAAATACATCACACCTCTGCGTCAGCATTAAATTGATCATGCTGCTACAGTGCCACCTAAATGCCATTAAGTTATGCAGGCTCTCTTGGCGAGGACATGAAGTACATGCACTATCCAACATGTCAGGGAAAGATTTTGGGGCTCAATAAATACCTTATGTATCACATTTGGGGAGTAATAAAAGAAACAAATCAATATTTTAAGCCTAATTTACTGGAACTCTGCTTTCAGGTAGGAAATTCATTGGAGAGCTTGTGGGACCCGACAAATTGGCAGAGGAGAGCAGCTCTCAGTGAGTCTGTGAATGCTATTCTCATGTTCCTCAAACCATCAGTCACAGCAGGGGGCTGTGTACAGTATATTGCATGTCTGCTATCTGCATTCATCAGGGTGCACACCCACTGAGAAGTCCAGTGGGTGAAGTTAAATCAGACAGGTAAAGCTTCTTCTTATAACGTTGTCTACAGAGATTTCTTTAAACGGACCAGCCAGGATTAACAAATATGTTTGCCAAGAATCTTCAGAGTAAGATGAAGTAAACAACCTAGAGTTATCTAAACAGGGCGTACGCGTCCAAAGTGTAAATGAGCCCGACATGTTTTCACACAGCTTTCACAAACAAACCCAGCTCTGCAGTTATTAAGATCATAAACATTTTGTCTAATCGGGTTGTTTGTACTGTGTCTCGGAGCTAGAATAAGGACCTGCGTTAAATTCCACCGGTCGGTTATAATCTCCCCATGCGTGCGTGGGTTTCCTCTGGGTACTTCCAACATGCATTTAGGATTAATCTGTGATTCTAAATTGCCCATAGAGCGCGTGGCTGTGAACTGTTGTCTATTTCTATGTGAGGCCTGTGATACACTTGCAACCCATCCAGGGTGTACGCAGCCCCTTGTCCGATGACAGTTGGGATTGGTTCCAGGAACCCACGACCCTTAGGAGAGAAAACAGTTGGGATAATGGATGGATGGATTAATGGATTCATCTTTTTTTCTAATGGGTGATATTCAACACTGGAGTGATATTCAAAAGGGACATTAAAATGCGTGTGTCGCGGGGAAGTCCATTACATATATTAGTTTATGCTGTTATGAAAATGTCAGTGTTACTCACAGATGAATGAACCTCAGCAGAGCAGCGTTAATGCTGAATAATTTAGGAGCAATGTCTTTAGAATTATGTGATATTTGATAACATTTTCATGCTGTATTCCTTTTAGCTATTGTTATGCAGCAGCACAGTGTTTTAGATCAAGAAGAAGGGAGAGTTGTGGCTGTCACTCTGGTCGGATGCTAGTGGATGTGCCTCTGCTACATTTCCAGTCCTCACCAACGGTGATGCAAGATGTTAAATCTGCAAGATAGTTTGCAATGGTTAGAGCAAACGTGTGTGTGCATGGTGTCTTTAAAGGCCCCTACACAGGTAAGCAGGTGTTCATCACTAGTCTTTGTAGCATGCATGTGAGCAGGTAAATAAACACAGTGAGAGCCTCTCAGGAAATACAGTGTCCAGCTTGCAAGTTCAATTGTGAATCCTGTAATTATGCTTAGATATTAATGAGAGTTATGGCTCTTGGGTTATGTGCAATCTCACGTGTCACACATGCCATGGTTGTTTCACTCCACAGCTTCTATTTCAATGTCACTAAAAAGAGAAATCTGACGTTACATTTGTTTAACAACTGATAATAATGATTCACGGCATCTGCCATTGTCTAGTCTAACATTTGATTAAAGCTACCAGAACATTTCTTTTGCATTTGTTTCTTATTTCCGTCACACACATTCTCCTGTCTCACTTTTTTTTTCTATCTGTATTTTTTCTCTCTCTCCCTTTCTGTGTCTGGCTCTCTCTGTCTACCTCCCCTGCCGCCCTCACACAGCACAGAGGATTTCAATTCAGTGTCCATTCAGGGAGTGTGTTTTATTGCCGAAGAAACATGTATTTAATGTTTGAGCCATAATGCGTCTCTTTCAGCCTTTCCCTCTCCCCACTTCCTCCAACGCTGTGGGGCTGATGTCCCTTTACCGCTCTCTTCATCATCTACACAGAATCAAAATCACGCCTGTGTTTCACAGCTAAGATTTTAGCAGCAGTTGAATTCACTAAATGCAGGAGCATATGTCCAGGCAAATTTAGATGTGCAGTGTGCCTTTATTTATTTATTTGGCTTTCAACAACTGATTAGTCTCCCTTGCCCCCGGAGTTTCATGCTAGACTTAGCATTTCAATTCAGCACACATCTAGCTTTATCCCGGAGCCAAATAAGTGTCTGTCTCCAGTGGGACTTTCAGCCCACAAGAGCGCAACCACTTCAGCGAGCTGTGGAGGGGGGGTGTCACTGCACACTCACTCGCAAAGATGAAAAATGACAATGAGTGATCGCCGTGAGGGGAACAGTGTCTTTTGGTGTAGATGGCAACGCAATTACAACAGAAAAACAGGGCAACGTATGACACCCCACCCTTCAGCGTGAGCTACACACTGCTGGAGAAGCAGCAAGGCTCCTCTCTTCTGTTTCCCCCACTGCTCTCCACCTCACGGGCCCAGAAGCAGCAGTAGCACAAGTGCTGAGGGAGCTAAGAAGAAGGGGGAAAGGGGGGTATTTGTAACAGGAAAACACCTTACCAGTACATCTTAATGACAGGTGACAAATGAGCCTTAAGTTTGACTGGGTTATTTGCTGTTCATAAATCAACCTAAACTGCAAACAGGGGTGTATGTAAGAAGATTGGTTTACTCACCGCCCCAGAACAAACCTAAATGACACCAATGAAGCAAGCAATCTGGATCACAGATGTAGGCAGGGGGAGGTAAAAATTCTGCCTGTAAGCACTTGTCACAGCGACAGTAGCTCACCTTTTACGGCCAACAGAGTGCAGGCTCATGTAGAACATGGAAAACCTCTAATTGTTTGGTTGCTGCTGTTATGTTTTCAAACTTTGTGGCCAATTTGTGAATAAGTTCACATTATTTAATAAGAATCCCCTTGGAAACTCCCAGGAATCTGTCCTTTAATCACCATGCGTAACCCTGCATCTAGGGCTGTGGTTATGAACATCTGGAGCACACAGCTCCAAAAAATAAACAGGCTGGGAATCCTTGCTTGTGATTTAAGGTCTGTTGGTTTGGCCGTCCATCCTCAAAGAGCCTCATTTTTACTCCTCTCTTGTCCTCTTACTCTAGGCTGTGTTGGATGAGATGGATGCTTTTTGTCTGTCTTTTCATTTGCCAGTGAGCTTGGTACAGGAATAATTACCTGTCTTTATGATCAATTACCTGATTACTCACCAGAGACACACAAGATGTCTGAAGAGCAGAGCCGGGGCCTGTGCTGTAGTGCAGGACAGTGCTACTGCATTTTCTGCACACACAATATACAGACTCACAAACGCAGGTACAAAGTGTTCTATATACTCACTACACTACAAACATTCAATGCATGGATAAAATCTCCATATAGACATAGTTAGCATTGTCTTCTGAAGGCACATCACACACATGAAAAGGACTGCAATCTCTTTATGTTCTCCAGGCTGCAAAGCAGCAGACAGAGTCAAGGGCATTGTGACTGGTGGGCCGTTGAGAACACAAGAAAATAATTAAGAATGATCCTAACACACATAACAGCGAGAAAACGTCCCCGTGTGGGAAAAAATAATCCCCACAAACTGCCTTGTTATGATGAAATATGAAATTTTTACCTGAGGGCAATACGTGACGGTAGAAAAAGCTGTAAAGAGTAGGCAGTGGATGTTGTTATGTCCCATTCAGATATTATCCCCCTGCTCTGAATAAACACTTGAGTCAGATTAGCATGGTGCTGTGCAAGGCCCCAGTAGGAGTCCTCACGAGCTTTACAGCTTGACCTCTAAACAACACTAACAAGTAAGCTCAGCATCTTCCTGGTCTACAGAGCGATCACCGGAGGAATCACCATGACATCCCCTCCATCCACCACCATGTCCCATCTAATCCCACACATGGAATACAGAAGTAGCTTTCCTAATGCTCGGCTGTGAAACAATGTGTAAAGAGGCTTTTCTGTGAGACCACTAAGGCAGAATATTTGCTTGCTCACTGGAGTACTGTGCATATATTTGTCTTCTGCTCAGCCTGTGAAACACGGCACAATCTGTTTCTCTTAATTGCACAATAAGACACAAACCCCAATCTGACAAATACTGAGCAGACCAGATAAAATGTTGCACTCGCAGAATGTATACACAGACACACAGTGAGACTGGATCTAAACGTTTTGAAGAGCGTCCTTAGTCTGAACTGTTCTGTCATTAAGGCGAGTCCTATTGGATAGATGGGGAAACAGGTGGGAGATAGGGGGCACTATGCAAAAAGTCCTTTAGCCAAACAAACATATAACGCTTAATCAGAAGATCAAGGTAAAATGGTAAATTACTGGAATGTATTATTACTGTTCTTGGTTATTAAAAAGGTTCTGCGCATGTGCACGTCTTTACATTGTATGTGCCTCGCACAAACAAGTGAACGGACACAGGCTGGGAGATCAGCTCGTTCACAGAAAATTTAGCCAATCAATTTACTTCATTTCAGCCAGTAATGGGGATTGGCAGGCCTGTAGACAGCAACCGCCTTCCGGTCAATGTTAAAGGAACAAAAATCCAGAGGTCTGTGTGATAAAGGAGTTGCATTAAAAGTCAGAGGCTTCCTCTGTGCTGTCTGTTGTAGCTTTGTAGAGACTCAGTATTTGGTAGGATGCGCAGCCTCTTAATATCATTAACATCGCTCGGTTCCTAAAAGGAAATACTAAAAATCAACAGCTTATTTAAAATTCACACACACAAAGTTAAAGAAAAGCCAGACACAGTCAGTCACACAAACAAAGCCCTGCTCAGGGGCAGTTGAAGCTATGAATAGCTCTAGTTAGTACACACAGCGAGCGAAAACCTTGACTGCTTACTTAAGATGCAGGAGTGGCAGGGAAACACATACTAGTGCACACTACTATGCACCACATTAACATAATACAGTCAGCTTGGAATCCTTCATCTCCACACAATTATGACTTATGACCATTTAAATGTGCACCAGTGAATAAATCCACGGAGGCAAGTTACAGCCACTCATTCTGGCTTGTAGATATGCAGATGTTATGATCCAGAGGTTCTCTTATTTTCCTCTCTGGGAAAAGTCATTGACCTTTTCCGGTCCCTGCGTGTGTCGCCACAAATAACAACAAAGCAGCAGCTCAGCAGAGAGGCCCAGACGTCATCATCAGTCACGTTACATTCAAGAGATGATCATAAAGGGATTGCACATAAACAGCAGCACCCTGGTAGCATTGCTGAGAATTAAAACAGTGTTGCAAATAATTCTAAATTAGTGAAGGATAAAATATAATGTTAACACAAACACAGTTTTTACCTAAATATAATCTGGCCATGGAGGTGTGGGTGTGTTTTAACCTAACATTACAATGCATTATTACAGAACTGTGTAAGATTTCAGAATTCAGAATTAATTACTTTAGAAAGGAATTTCTTCATAGACGGCAAACACGGGGCTGTATTAGGAGATCTGGACCTAAAGAAACGTGAGCCCAAGCTCACTGCATTAGGTTTGTACCTGGTGTACAGCGTTCCCCAGAATGAATGGATTTTGGGAGGGATGCTGCACAGCTCTACAGATCCATTTGCACAGTTCCCTTTTTAATGAATTTTTGGAGCAAGTTATACTACAACAGCACAAACATCCGATTTAATCAACATCAACCTCGCTACCCATGTTCTATAAGATGTTAATTCAACAACTCAATTAGGGCCCAACATATTAGAGTAGCTTCTTTAGGACTTAGATTATTGACTCACATTACAGTGCTTTGTATTTAGATCCTACTAAACTGTCTCAGTTTGCTTCTGAAGCAAAAAGGTGAAGTAATACGATAAAAAACAAACCGCACTGATCAGTTTGGAAGACTGCAAAGCTATTTCAAAGGCACTCGGACTAATCCACAGTGAAAGACACTTTCTAATGAAGAAGACCAGCTCAAGAAATGACATCCACTAGACCGTGGCAAGGTGAAAACAACTGCTAAGACTGAGAAGACTTGAGAATTTAGTCAACCCTCAAATCTTTAAGGAGAATGAGTCAAAAGTTAAACTGTAAATTGTCCCAGAGAACATCCGGTCTTAAACAAGGAGGTGTTAGTGTATGAGCTCAAGCTCAGGTGCAACTGGGTGATGGAGCAAGACAATGATCTGAAGGTGAGTAAACATTGGTAATGTGGGTATTATAAAAGATAATTGTTGTTGAAAAGTATGACATGCACACAAAAAAGAAGAAACAGAAAAGGGTTGAACAATATTTCACGGAGCTGTATATACAGAGATCCAGGCTCTGCAGGAAGAGCTGTGTGGCTGTCACAGACTGTGGAGTGGGAGGTTCACTACACAGTAATTACAGATTTTTCATTTCCATGTCTCACTACGCTCTACCTTTCTTTTGAGGCTGTACAAGACAACTCTTTTGATCACATAACAGATGCAATGCTAGTTTCTCATTTCAACTGCTTCTTTTCTAAATGTCAGCTGTTCTCTGTAGTTTTGAAGTGGTTTAAGGTTTGCTTTTATGTCTCACCATACTGCTCTACATCCTAAACCCCTTTTTGTTGTCTTAACAACCTCACTGTGAGAGTGAAGCGTGTGTCTATTAATGATCAGGGTACAGTAGGTAGCATTATTCTAATGCATGCTGCATCTGTGAACAGCATGAGTCACCACAGTTCTTCGGTGAAGGTGGTGATGCTTAATTATACAGAGACCCAGCAAGGGGTGTGTGGGGGTGAGGGTGAGAGCTTGGAGCCTGTTACACAGCACGCCGCCTGCCTTCCTGGGAGTTTTCCGCCTGCTTTGATTCCTGACACTGTGAGAGCCTGCCATCGGTAGTGTGAAAGAGAGCAGGCAAGAAGGGTGAGAGTGAAGGAAACGGGAAGGAAGAAGGTGAACAAGAAAGGGGGGGGCATACAGGGGACAAAAAGAGGTGAATAAACACATCCTTGCAGCTTGTGGCTCCCTAACCAGTGTGCTAATACCAATCTAATTGTCACAGATTTAATTTGGAAAATGACACACGTCTCTGCAGTGAGTGTGCGTCTTAAGAGGCAACAAGTGTGCTGCAGCAGGGATGCAGCCATTGGATGCCCCCCCCCACCCCGTTTATATCCATGAAATGAATACATTATGTACAGAACCTTTTTGGTAATGATACTCGGGGATGTCTTTGAGGGTGAATTCTAATGACTAGGAAACCCTTTAGTTTTCAGATATATAACATCGTCTTGAGAATCACCATCTGTAATTATGTAGACTGGTTTCAGGGCTGTCAGCCACAACACTGATGGAGATAGAAGAGGATAGAGGAGGGGTTAAGTTAAGAACTGATTGCAAAAGGCAGTGATACAGGCAGCTGTGCAGGCAGCCCCCCCCCCCACCACTGTTGGTTCTGCCTGATTATTTAACAGGAGCAACTGGAAGTGGTTGACATGGTTTCATGGGCTTTGTGCAGTGCACACTCCTCAATTATAGATGGGAAAAGTGACACTGTGACAGCTGTAGCTCTCAGGGGGTCGGAGAGAGAGAGGCAAAGTGAGAGCTGGAGAGTGAGTAAGGAGTAATTCTTTCCCCCTCAAGCAGGGAGATAGGAGACCGTCTTATGCATAGACGTGACATACGCACAAAGACTTGTGCACAAATACATACAACACACACACACACACACGCCTCTCCCTCATCTGTTAAATTAAATATGCTCTGAAAATGATGGGAGGGGTGGGGGCAAAAAGGAAATTATTCACAATCCATGACATGCTCTAAATCAGATTATATTCTCTGCAGCCCAGTCTAAAGACACAGACCAATCCATTTCTTGCTTAAGGCACAGCTCCCCCCCCCTCCCACAATGAGAGGTGCAGAAAAGCTCATCTGCATCCATCTCAGAGACAGGGGGAGTAAGGAAAGGTGAACTATCCACAGCTTTTTTTGTAGCTGGATGAAAAGTGGCTGGAACCTGCTGCCATCTCACAGAACCAATACGCCTGAGCCTGGAGTGAGCCATGGTGGAGAAGAAGAGCCAAAAGAGCATGGTTCCACAACAGCCGGTCCTTTAATGAAATGCTAAAATTAAGCAGCTGAGAGGGAGGAAGGCAGGCACAGGAAAAGGGGAAGGAGACATCACTGCTTCCAGCTCACTCCTTTTTTACCAGCTCACATGCCACATACCTCAACAGAGGGTCCATTGTTTAGCATCGAGGACTCTAATGCTAAGAGAGACGTCCTCGCTGGAGCACCCTGCAATTATGTGATAATGAGGTATAGGCATTACACGACTACTTGAGCGGTTAGTGCAGGTAGCAGCGAAGGTGCAAGGACAGTAGCATAAAGCACTATTAGAAATCTCTAGAACTATTTGCTTCTGATATAAATGAAGAGTATAATGTTGCAGCCATGATTTGCCCTCCCCCATGCATTTAAATAGGACTACGAGTGTTTCAGCAGTGACCTTGTGAGCATCCTCAACACGAATGATCTATGGTAATATATGTAAATTGAGATCAGTTATTGGATTAATTAGAGCTTAAGTTGTATGTTTAGAGATGCCTGCTTCAGTGCGTGTGTGCGCATGCATCTCGTGGTGGGTCACTCAGGCGTCTGAGTCCAGGGTTAAAGCCCACACCTGGAGGCGCTGGATAGGTCAGGTCTCACAGGCATCAACATTCAGCTTATATACGTGCACAGCCAGGCAAAGCAAGTAAAATACACACACACACACACCTAATCACTCATGTTTTGCTGTGTGGGCTCATTTGCAAACACGCTCTCACTATTTAAAGAGCAGCACAGTGCTGCTGCATTCCTTTACACAACCAGTTAACTGACAACAAGGGATTAACCTCATGCTACTGATGCATTTCAAATTCAGTCTCGTTAGAGATTCATCTTACAAAAAAAATACACTAAGAGGTCCTTATCTGTCAGAGAGGTGAGCTGCACTAACATCAATGTCTACCATCCTGCTAGGAAGTGCTTTCCACGGCCAGGAGCATCAGTCTGTGTTTGTCCCTGAGGATGGAGGAGGAGAGATGGGGTAAGCTGTTATCTCAGTGATATCTACCACCGCAGCTGAGGCCAAGGGCAGCAGAAACAATTATGAGAGAAAGAAAACGGTATAGACAGAGGGAGATTGAAGCATGGCACAAACAGAATGGAAAAGAAAGGGATACAGAGAGATGGTGGAAAAGGTGTATTTAGTGTGTACAGTTAAGACCGCAGGCCCTTAAGGAGGACCTCAGGAAACAGATGCTGTTTCTACATGCTAATAAATAAGAGATTCAAAGACTAAAAAAAGGCCACTACTGCACAGTATACGGTCTGATTCTTTAATTATTGTTTTAACATTTTTCCTAAACAGATTCTAGTCCAGTGTTTTAAGTTCTCGCTCAGCATATTAAGATAAGATTTTTTTTAAAAGCGAATAGTCCTGCTCTACAACAGTTCTCTAAATAACAATAAGAATGAATGACAAAGATTTTATATCTGTCTAAGTTCATTCATATGCAATTATTTAAATCAGACTTCTTTAACTCTATATGTTGTTGTATTCCTTTCAGTCATATTATTATATAAGAAATGTTGTTCCCTATATTTCACTTACCTGCTCGTGGATTATTCCAAACATTTAAAGCCAGTATCAGCACGTTTCTAACGATGTGCAAAAGAAACAAAATACGCTGGGCTGAAGTTTGCACATGTGTGTAAAACATCTAGAATATTTTCATATGATGGAACATAGATGCCATAAAGAACCTCATGGGGTCAAATATTTCACTCAGTGTAAACATCATGAAGCTTCACCTGATATTTGGAGGCGAGTGTGAAACATTTCAGTTTTAACAGTCCTGGCACAGCTGCCACTTTCTTTAGCACTTTAGAATGTATTTATCTCATGCATCAACAGTGAAAACGAGAAAACCAGCACTAAGGATGTTTTCATAAAGCTGCAGTGTGTTTCTTTGTTTTGTAGGTTCAGCATTGCTCCATTATGATGGTCATTTAACTTTACTATCATTGACTTTACAGTTAGATGTATGAGAATGGATGGAAAGTCAATCATGTTTTCAGTAAATAAAATGTTAAGATCCCTTTTTCTTCTTGAAACATTGTAAATATTGTGTATTTGCTTAGTTTGATCCAAAAAACACTCAAAGGTTGGGACAGACACAACTAAAGACTGGTAACTGGTGAAGGTGCCATGACTGGGAACCCACCAAAGGCACAGACCGTGCACTGCAGTCCAAATCTGCCTCATATTGACAGTCTGTGGCTTAACATAAAGAATAGAATCACACGGACTGGAAACATGGACTGTTGATCAGATGAAAGAAATGTCCTAAAATGGACAAATATTTCACTTGAATAACCTAAAATCAAAGAAGTACAAATTCAATTCAATTCAATTCATCTTTATTTGTATACCGCCAAACGAAAGTCATTTCAGGGCACTTTACATAGCAAGGTTTAGGACCTTGCAAAAATATAAGTGTATATATAATCAAAATAATGCGGAAAACCCAACAGTCCCACTTGAGCAACAGTGGAGAGGAAAAACTCCCAAATAAAAGGTAAGGTGAAGTAAATGGAGGTAAACATGAGTGTTGCAGGCGTCACCCCATTAATTGAAAAATACAATTAAAGAGCCCATATTATACAAAATGCACTTTATCATTTGTGTGCATACAGTATAAATGACTCTCTGGTGCATGCAAACACACATCGGTAAGATAGAAGTGCACTCACTCCTTTTGTTCATTTTCCTATTTCCTTCTGTTGCACGGCTCAAACTGCATGGTCCACACAGTGCACGTTATACAGGAAGCATGGCATGAGGTAATACGGAATGATCTTGGACACAGCCGTGGAGAGGAGATCGACAGGCTTGCTCATCTAAAAGCTCTTCAGCCATACCTGTCCAGAATGCAGCAGTGGCTACAGTAATTAGCGCTTGGCAGTCAGCATAAGATTATCTGTTTAATGACTGAGAAAAACAAATGGTATGCATCCTACTGGCAGAGGAGCTCATACCATCATTAAGAAGCTGCTTTACAGCTCAAATTAACAGGAAACGGCTCGAAGATAATTAGGTTAAGGTGGAGGTTAGTTCTACTGGAGATTTGTGAACAAATAATCACCCTTGCTTATTAATGAGGCATAAGCAATCCAAGGTTTATGTCTTTTCACATGCCAGGAACACTCATGCTAGAGAGGTTATTCTGAAGTAAAAGGGGCATTCATATCCAATCAAGGACTTAAATGGAGGTAAAGAGGCATGGTGTACAGGTAACAGACATGTAGATAATATGCATCAGATGAACTCATCTCGTGATTTGCATCTGGTCTCTTTCAAGTAAACAAAGCAGCGTGGCGTGTCAGACACAGACAAGATGAAAGTGAGTATTGGTGCTTAGGGGCACACCGAGAGTTTCTCAAAGCATCATTTACATTCACTATAGCCCGACGCGCTGAACCCTGCCTACCACCACCATGCCCCAAAGGAGCTGCTGCTGCTGCTGCTGCTGCTTTTGCAGAGAAAGAGGAGATACCTGGCCTCCTCTGCTGATTAACAAGCAAGAAAAACTGAGCGATAGGGAGACAAATGAGAGACGGGGGGGTGTCTAGGGGTCAACTTTGTTTTGTTATGCTACAAGTACATGAACTCCTTTGGTATCACACCGTCTGAATGTCTGCATACAGATTACACAACTGTCTTGTTGTAGATGTATTTATGTTTTTCCTCCTGTTGTCATTAACCACTATAATTACAACAATCCTAAAACCAAACAAGATCCTCAAAAATGAATTTACAATACATACAGTACTTCTTCCCCACACGCTGTAAAAGTACTGAATATCAAAGAAGCAGCATTGGACAAAGAAATTCCACAATAAATGATATAATATAATGAACTGTTAAGTCAACCACATGCTACAATGTCAACCAACGAACTGACCCTTCCAGGCATGTTGGTAATGAGGACACATTGCTTAATTCACTGTGGTTAAGTTCTGTGGAATTTTCCACCAGTACGCACTTTGTCTCCTTCGATCCCGGTGTACCAGAGCTCACATAACAAGGTCAAACACTGGGATTCGTGGTATTTAGGTTTCAAAACAAATCTGGTGACTTCCCTTAGCCAGGAAGGCATTAAGTTAAGTCCTGGCCCTGTTTCACTGTGGGTAGAGGTGTCAGAGGATGCCAAGCACAGTTGCAGATCCTCCCATTTCTTCAGCGTCCTGCTGGG
>JAUMHF010000006.1:3431903-3444432 GCA_032359275.1 Microctenopoma steveboyesi
CAGGTTTTGTTTAGCTGAAAAAGATGACTTTCAAACAGAGTTCTCTGAAGATTCTCCCAAAATAGTGTTGCGCACCACAGACACCCACACTGCTCACTGTCAAGAAATGGCTCATAATCCATCGCTTCCTTATGTTTTTGGTGTTAAGAGATCATGCTTATTGAATACATTGAAATATTTTCACACAACTGAGAAGTTCTCAGTTGATGTGATATATATATATACTGTCTATCTAAAGAGAGAAGTAAATAAATGTATGATACAGGTACTAGCAGAAATTATTTTACTTATATTATTGTGTAATAAAAAATGTCCCAGTAGGTGGCAGCACTTCACCTCCGATGTGCGATAAAACCTCCAGAAGAAGTTTGTGACGCCTGCTGTCGTAAACAACGTCAATATGTCTGGACGAGCAGCTTGTGGCTTAGCCTGAAAGCTAACCTCTAATGTTTTTGGTTTACTCTTGCTTTTGTTTCGTTCAAGTACTGGGGAATTCTATTAAATGGGGACCAACAGCTTACCATGAAACTCCGGGTGCAAATTGACAGGTGAGTTGAAGCCTTTACAGAGCAGGTTTGGCCTAATAGATAACATCTGTTAGCAGCTAATGCTAACGACAGCTGTGTGTCACATACCTTTTTCTGACTCTGTCACCACTTTGTGCTTATTGCTTTAAAATGACTGATGTGACTCACGGTCAGTTCAGCGTCGATTAACGACCGAAACAAATGTCTGAGACGATCAGGAATAGTCGATGTTAAAACAATAACTTTTTCCTGCTTGTCTAGTCAGTTTAAGTTAGACAGAATTCTAGCACATCTACGAGTGAGCTGTTACTTCATCCTTCTTTGTCCTTCCAGTGATCTACATCATATAAGTTAGTGTTCAAATGTGCTCTTTCTAAGTATGCATTATCAGACCAGGTTTGTTTTCTGTCAAAGGAGTGAATCCAGCAGAGCACTGAAACTGAGGGAGTCTCCTACTGTGATGCAGCCTAATTCAAGTGAGCAGGGTGCTCATGCAGGAAGTAGTTTGTCGTTACCCCTGCAACCAGAGCTCCTCACCAGAACGCCAGCCCCTGGTGTCGCTGCTGCCAACCCTGACAGCAGTGAGGTGCGGGTACCCATGACAAGTGCACCTGGGGAGTCCAGTGGAGGCACATCAGCCAGGAGGTCGAGAGTCTACTCCCACAGCCATTCCCATTCACATGGACACAACCGGGTGTTGCACCACTCCAATTCAGAACCAGAACTCGACTCTCCTGACTCTGATCTGAACTCTGGAGAACCCAGCACCTCCTTTTCTGATCTCCGCTGTCTCTTCCGCTGGTTTCAAAAGAGTCTTCCTTTTCTCATCATACTGTGTTCTAAACTGGTCATCCAGCATGCGCTCGGTGAGTATGGTGTGTGCTAATGATATTTTTTTCCACAGTGGACATCCAGTGGGTCATAATCTTTGTCTTCATCAGGTCTAGCGGTTGGCGTTGGCCTCTTCACAACCTTTTTGTACGTGAATAAAACCATTCAAACTCAAGTCTTTCTTCAGGTAAATCTTGAACAGAAACATAATTGATTCAAAGTTCATGTAATCATTGCTGTCAGTCATAAAACCTGTTTTTGTGTGTGTATCTTCAGGATCGCCACTCAAAGCTTCAGTGTGTATGGTTGCTACTGTTCCTAACCTCTTCCACTCTCCTGCTTTACCACACCTTTCGCTCGGAGACACTTTACCACTGGTAAGACCTAAAAAATCATCTCGCATTAACTGTATTGATGAAAACTGTGAAGTGTAATATACATTGTGACATTATTAGCCAGCATGTACTGCACTCTAGTGAAGGACTAAACCTTGAATAAGGTGAAATGTGGCAGAGGATTGCATCACTTAACAACCCTGTTACCTCTTTCTAGCCTCATATTCCTCAACCCATCCATTGAGCCGCTGGGTTTCTGGGAAGTTTTATGGGCAGTTGGCATCACCAATTTTATAATAAAGTTCCTCTTTATGGGGATTAAGTGCCTTATTCTGCTGCTGCCATCTTCATTGGTGGCATTTAAGACCCAGGTAAGACCGGGGCACTTATTCTTGGTATTGCTGTATGAGGTGATTAGTGATAAAAAGTGTTGGTTCAGTAGGTCCCTGATGTGTTTTCATGTCACCAGGGAAGGTGGTTAATGATGATTGAGGAGGTGGGTCAGGTCCACCAGGCCATAGCTCCTGTTTCACTGTGGTTCCACTACCTGGTCACCTACCAGGAGGCAGACGGCATCGTTGGACTCACACTGGGTGTCCTGCTGGCTTTACTCTACCTCATACTGAAGGTTTGATCAGTAATATGTAACAGTCTTGTGACTTTGAAAATAAAAAATTAGCCACGACTTTACTTTTTTTTCAGCTTTTAGGATTGTATGGACAGTGGACGTCTTTTATACAAACTGTGGGGATTTTTCTGCGGGGCGAGGTCAGTGGTAAACAACTTGTTTGTTAGTGATCAGTCCACAACCAGGGGTGTTTTTTAACATTTTTTAAATGTTTTTTTTTTTTTAATAGCACACGGGCACAGCAGCCACAAGAAGTCAGTGTGTCGAGGCTGGAGATGTCTGCCCCATCTGTCAGGGAGAGTACAGGGAGCCTCGGGTTCTACTCTGTCAGGTAAACCCCATCACACATCCTGTCATCCAGTCATACAGCGTTTCCCTTTTCTTGCTGTGACATGTAGGCATCGTGATGCATTTGATGAAATCATTCTCATGTTCATCGATTTGGAGAAGTGTTGTTGATGAGGACAAAATAACATGCTGTTGTTTCTCCGCTTTGCAGCACATATTCTGTGACGAATGCATTGCTCTGTGGTTTAACCGGGAGAAGAGCTGCCCTCTCTGCCGCACGGTGATCACAGAGAAGGTCTATAAATGGAGGGACGGAGCTACATCTCCACATCTGCAGATTTATTGATTGAGGGGAGCTTTTGGGTGTGGGACATTGGTATTAGCTTGCATTGAATGTGGTTATTTTTATAACCGTCACAGACGCTGTTGTACACTGTTTAGGACTGTGCCCTCTGGGGACACACAATTTGCACCTACAGTAGGTTTGTTTCTGGCTTCTTCACCAGCACATCCCTACTCGTCACTTCAGACAACTGTTTTCATTCTCATGATTTCATACCCTCACTTTTTGTTTTTTCTATTTTAATTGTCCAGTTTTGTCTTGGGTTTATTCACCTTTGATCTTATTAGAAACTTTACTCACGGGGCTAAAAAAGTTTCTATTTGTAAATATGAAATCCTCAGAGAAATATATCAAGTATTTTAAACAGATTTTTTCTTCTATCCTATGTTCGAACAAACAAACCTTTTTATCCTGTGTTTTAAATTTGTAAAAGCGACTCTCGAGTTGTACCAGTAACTGTAGAGAGGTGAGCAGCTGCATGAGCAGTTACATCACACAGTGATTCGCTGGCCTACATCCACACACTCAGGATGGACACGGCAGGAAAAAAATAACATTTCTTTTGCTACTAGCTTTGGGTGATGAAAGGATGCAACTGAAATTGTGCTAAATTGATTTACACAAATTATTTTTCTATATCGGTGATCTAACCTCATTTTTGTAAAAACCAAAGACTGGTATTTTACTTTGTATGAAAATTATATCAGTGTTATTTTTATCCGTTTAGACCCATAAACTATCTGAATAAAGAATGTTTGTGACTTGCTTCATGTTGCAAAGTGAGAGTCCCTCAACATTTAGTCTGAAACTAAACATTAAAATATACATTTAATTTTGAGTAGCGCCTCTGATAAGAGCTGAAATATATACCTAAAACATGACAAGATATTTCAATTGTTTGTACTGTCACAGTAAGAGATTTAAGATCCATTCATTTTAGATTTTGACTTTATTATGTACATGATACATAACATTCCCCATTGGAAGGGACAGATCTAGGAGTGATAAATCAAATGCAATGTGCATCGTCTTGCCATGTTTAAAACACTCCCGTCATTCAATGATCGATTCCCACTTTTAATAAGATGAATGTGGTTCTTCTCAAGCACATATGAACAGAAGCAGGGAAGTGGGAACTTACAGATCCCTGCATTAAGCACCGCAAGAAGACAAATGGGAGTTCAAGTTTTTAGAAAGGAAAGTTTAAGATTTCAAAATGTTTTCTGAAAAAAGAGTAACAAAAAAAACTCGCAACACAATGCTACGGAGTTCAGGAGGTGCTATTCCTCCCCATAACATCTCCTGTGATACACACAAATACTGTAAAAGATTTCAGTCACTGTGCTCAGGTATGGAATAAAAAAAACGCATCTGAGGTTCTGTGGAAATAAAATCAGACTCGGTACTAATGACACAAAAGGACGATGCCAAATCCCACATTCAGCCGTCTAATCTAAATAATACTACATAATAAATACCTAGTTTGCATAGTGTGAACCATACAGTGAAAACACAATGGTAGCTAAAATAAATATAAACATAATGGAGTGACTGAGTCTAACAGCTGTTTTACCAGAATGGTAGGCATCCTTTGCATAAGGAATGACCATTTAAAAAATCTTTATGAGCCTCCACTTAAATATAAGTGTATACTTTAGCTTTGTAGTTCTTACAGAAAGAAGTGTGAGTTCCTGTCTAGGATTAGTTTGTTTACCCTGGAAAAAAGAATAAATAAAAACAAACACATTTGGTTCATTGAAACAGTGCAAGAAACATCATGAACCCACTCAAACATAAGATCATTTTCATTCTGTATCATAGCAACCAGTGTCAAACGGTGTGATCAGTCTTTAAACAACTGCACCTTCACATCACACATGTTCTTTTGATGGTCCACTCGTATAAGTCTGGATAAACCCCTTCGACCGAGAGCTCTGTTCTTATCAATGCACAAAAAGCAAAGGCAAAGCACACAGTACACGAATGCAGTCTGAATCAGCAAAAGGCAGTGGTTTCAATTTGGTCGAGCGTATTTTGAGTCAACATGTTTGTTAAGTCTTGAACCGTGACCATGCCGATGAGGCTGCATGAGTAGAAGAGGTAAAAATAATTGTGCAGGGCTCATCCGAAGTAAGCATGGGAGAGTTAAACGACGCGTAAAAAAAAAGGCATTTAAAGTCTGTTTACATTCAACACAAAGAAACCAACAGTGCTTCTGGACAAGGGTTCCAGTGAGCCTGAGAAAGCAGTGCCAGCATTTGGTATTGATTGTGGTGGAAGTGATGCTTTCATCTAAAATTTCACTTCTATCTTTTTATAGTTGCTTTTCCGTAAGTCGTGCGCCGCCTACCCCTGACCACACGCTCCAGTGACAAAGGCAACGTGATTATTCTCCTCAGACGCTGAGGAACACTTTGTTCGTTGTGAAATTGACCTACTGACAGTGTAACCTTCAAGTTTTCATCATAAGCCGTGGAAGCCTGGTATGTTTAGGGAGAACTAAATGCCCTTTCCTTGTGACCAAATTATTGCTGGGATAGGACAGGTAGTCATAAACACTGAGTATCATCTTCTGGATTTGAGTATAAAAGAGCACCAGTGCATTGTTGGATAATGCCAGTTGAGTACACCGTGACCACCTCAGTCCGCTCACGAGCAAATCAAGTTTCACTAAGAAACACTTTCCTCACACCTTCCTCTGAAGGCATCAGGAGTCAGGAGGACTTTGGACTCAGAGAGGAGAAGGCGTAGCTGGAAGAGCTGGTGAAAGGTGTCTGTTTTCTGAAATTAAATTTAAAAAGTCATAAAAGGATAAGAAGAAGTGAAATTTGAAGAGTCCTAATGTCCATGGGCAGGCTGAGCGTCATAGGTTCATTCGTAGATGTTCAGGCCTCTTGGAGTTCATTGGGTAGGCCTGCTTTTTGTAGGGCCCTGCATTGATACCTGAAGGATGCCTGATGGGAAGTGGCGCAGAGACCTCTGTGGTGTTGCTGCCGCTCGTGTCCATTTGCTCCACTGTCAACACATCCATGGGCTGCTCTCCTGAGCCGTCAGCCACCAGTGTGGGTCCCCGGGGCCAACAGCCTCCTGCAAACTTCACCGGACTGCAGATAGGGAAGATTTAGGAAATTTGGACTCATCAATACTGTAATAAGAACTCAAAGTCATTCATGCATCGTTTGCGCAGCTAAACCTGTCAAAAAACATATATAAGAAATCACTCCAGCTTTTCTATCTGTGTGTTTTTTCACACTTAACTCAGTTATTTTCCATTGGCTTTTTATTTGACCAATAATAAATGTGTTGATGAGTTATTTTCGAGCTCTCACATGATTCTTATTGCATCACTGGAAAAAGAACAACTTATTTACACTTTAAGATGATTTATTTAGGCCAAGCAGGCTACTTCTGCAAGGTCAGCAAATGAGTCATCGAAGTGGGGAAGACAGCTGTAAATGCAATTCCATGGAAGCAGGGACGAAAACAACTTGTTACCTCACAGGTGTTCTCGGGCTTCCTGGAAACTTCCGCGGCGAGCGGACCTTTGGCTCAAAAGAGAACTTCTCTTTGACGTTTTCAAGCACAGATGGGGCTACATATGTGAAACCCTGGGGAAGGGGTGGGCGACAACAGCACAGAGAAATGTGAATCCACTTCTTCAAAGACCATCTTTCTGAAAACAACCCACAGCTGATGATGAGCAATGAAACACTGAATAAACCATATCATGCGATGTGGTGGAAAAGTGAGCGATGCTTCCAGGAAAGGCAACAGGACTAAACCAGCTGGGATGTATTAACAGATTCTCGTAAGACCTACTTGTTCTAAAGAAAAGAATAGAAAACATGATGTCCAGAACTTGCCTCCGTTTGTACGTACGCCGGCAGACTACACGCAAACAGCTGCATTAAAAACACATCATCTTTTCCTCCGTATGCCCAAAATGCTCCAGAAATCAACCCTTACATCAAAGTTGTAGCATGTACATAGGAGGCTGACTCTGATTGGCTTTGGGCCATGGGACATCTTTCACATAACTGACTGTGCCACCTTACCAAACATATGGATCTATTTATACGATGCATACACAATACCAAACATGGCTACGCTGAAGTTGTCATTCCAAGTGTCCCTTCTCCCTGCTGCTACATTCAAGTTACTACGCTATTTGTCATATATTCCCTACACAACTTACTGTCCACTGACCAACGACTCCTAAAATCTTCAGCACCTAAATGGCAAAGAAACAAGAGAGTTTAGAACCAGTTACTCACCAGGAAGACTTGATTGGCACTTTCGCTGAGCGTCGAGTCGTCAGGGCTGTCCACTGGAGTCTGGCTGGTGAACTTGGAGTCAAACTGACTGACATCATCAGCTGATTGCTGCCAAAAGAAACAGGTCTGTTTATTATCCTGCAGGAACAGGTCACAGATGATGCTGCTGCCTAAGAAGAACTCACCAGAAAAGGTTTAAATGGAGGCTCGACTTTGCGAGCCAGGAGGTCGTCCCAGTTTATATGCCGGAAAAATGGGTGGGCCTGTGGAAGATAACGGCAACAGCAGGGGCTTCATATTTCAGGACCACCGCCAAGTTCTCTAGAGAGCATTTGCATTTTCTGTCATTGTATTAAGTCAAAGCAAATGTATGTACCTGGACCTCAGCAGCATCTCCTGGTCCAGCACCGAGTCGCAGGGAGGCATTTCGTTTTAGCAGCTGAAAGACAAATGTTTGCAGACTTTCGAGTTTTCCTGCCTCGAGATATTCTAGAGACGGCAAGGCATGGGAAACTATGAAGGATGTTGCTGCTCACCTTTTTCAGAAGGTCCCTGGCTTCTTGTGTGAGGTAAGGTGGAAGGCTGAGTTTGCATTTCAAGATTTTGTCGATGGTCTTCTTTCGGTTTTCACCAGTGAAGGGAGGCTATGAAACAAACAACAACAGGTGACCCAATGCTTCACCCCTCAATCTGTCATATGAGGGCCACAGAATAACATGTAAACGATACAAACTATTGTACAGGATTGATTGGTGTGCACGTACTGCGCCTGTCAGCATGTCATACATGAGCGCTCCCAGACTCCACCAATCCACCGCCCGGTTATGCCCACTCCTCATCAGGATTTCTGGAGCCCTGGAAAAGGAAAACGGAGGGATGAGAAGGTTCAGCACACGCACTAAAAACAGGGAACGTGTCCCACTCTTCGCATGACACACTGACTTCTGACTTACATGTATTCTATGGTGCCACAGAAGGTGTGGGTGACTGTTCCATCATGGATGGATTCTTTGCATAGACCAAAGTCTGTCAATTTCACATGGCCTGGACAGAACCAAAGCAAAAACATAAGAGAAGCTACACTCCAAACAAACAAAAGACTGAGGATCACATTACCCAGAGAAAGAAGTCATTCTGGGATCAAAGTGTCATATGTGGATGGACGTGTCTCCACGAGCATAATCTGCCTTTTGTGAGGGACACTTCAGGTTTTGTACCATTGTTATTGAGCATGATGTTCTCAGGCTTCAGGTCTCTATAGATGATGCCTTTCTGGTGCAGGTGACCCAGAGCCATCGAGATCTCAGCCAGGTAGAAACTGTCGACAAACAAACAACACAAGTGAAATCTGTTTTTTTTATTACCTCTGACTGTTCCTGTATTTACGGATTCTGTTTTCCACTGGCAATATTTTCTATACATCCAGCTTCTCTGTGCTCTGCAGTCACTCTATTATTCTGGCTTCAGCACACGCCCCTGTGTGTTCAGCAGCTTGCTTCACATAATCACCATTCCCATCTGCAGGCTGTGTTTAGGAAACAGATCAACGTGTGCCGCAAGAGTTTGTCCCTGTTCACGTACCTGCCTGTTTCCACAAGAGCAAATGCCCCTGATTTGAAAATGCCCTGTATGAGAATTAATGTCCACTTTGAATATGTGCGTCCCTAGAGATGTTTGTTAGCGTTAGTCTGCCAGAGACAACACACCAACTTGCAGACAACATCTGAGTCAACAAAAAAAAGAAACAACTTGCAACACTGGACGCTTGTCAAGACTCCCATATCGTAGCCATTTGGGAATGATTTCATACTGTAAATACTGGTTGTGGCCCTGAAAATATGTGGACAAACATAGGAGGTGTGAGTGGAAAAGCTGATGCTAGATTCAACGAAGTTTCAAGTTGATGTGTTTGAGCCTATCGCCCTGAAATAGAATAGCTTCTCTAAAGACATGCTATCCTCACACGCATCTCTCAGAAACATCCCCACTTCAAATGAGTCAGAGAAAACCTGAGGTCATATCCGATCCCTGTGCAGACAGTTAACATGGACCACATACAGTATGTTAAACCATCGGAGAGTGCGTCTCTCTTTCTTAAGGACGGTCTGACATGCTGTGGATCAAACAAGGAACTCGCGGTCATCAAACTAACTTACCATGCTGTGTCTTCCATAAAGATGCCCTCTCTTTCCAGTTGCATAAACAGCTCTCCTCCTGCAGCGACCACATACAAAGTCTGTCAGTCAACTGCATTTCACTTTGTTTAAAACATATCAACACAAAGACCTGGAGAGTCGCATGTCTAGTGTACATGTGAGACGTGTTACGTTTTGCATTGCATGTTTGATTAGACACTATTCTTACCACTCAGATACTCTAGGATGAGGTACAACTTCCCCCCAGTCTGGAAAGCGTAGATAAGGTCCACAATGAAAGGATGCTTCACCTCTTCCAGAATGTTTCTCTCAGCTTTGGTGTGCGCTGTGTCCTTTGCGTTACGCACAATCATAGCCTGGCCAGCGACAAGGAATCACAGAAAGGCAAGTGTGAAACGATACAGGCAACAACTTCACACCCCGCTAAGCTGGTGTCAATGTTTCATCATGGTCGGCTGCAGGGGCGGAGCAGGAATGGGCTACTGTAAAGCTACAGTTAAGATGACAAACAAAGGTTATTAACAAAAGGCTCAAGCGTCAGGAAACATGAGATGGCTTATCAGGGACACGCAGCTCTGTGTTGGCTGTAGACAGGAGGCCAGGCTGAACAGAAGCGGCAGCTATGAAGTTGCATGAGAAATAAACTGCTGCCATTATTTCGGGTGGTCTGTGTTTAGCTCCTGGCCTCAAATGTGAATGGTCCAGGATGTTGGACACATATTGTGACATACAGTACACGTGAAACACTATACACAGCTAAGCTGCATTAAGCTGAGGACTCAACTGTGCATCTAAGAAGGTGAATCCCCAGAGATGAAGGGCTACTTGTGTTTCCTTACATATGGATTAGACCACACTACTCCGTCTGAGCAGTAGGGGGCAGTTAGGCTCATCCGTTACTTTAAAAGATTAAACGTTCAACCAAATGTGAGAAAGGCACATGAACTCACCTTCTTCAAAACTTTCATGGCAAATATTTTGCCAGATGTGGCGCCGGACACCTTCCGAACTTGAAACACCTACACAAAGAGTCACAAAAAAACATAACAATGTTTTAAAAAGTTACGTTTTTTAAAGAACATGTTTTGTGGTGATTCTGCTGAGCACATTGAGAGAAATGATTTGGAACAAAACCATTTGACTAAAGCAACAAAGGTCAGTGCTTGTAAAAATTAAGTGTGTTTTTATAAAATCAGATGTAAGTATGACCACAGCTATGACCAGGAGCTGAACCAAAGTCTGTACTATACCCAGTGTTACTAGACTAACAGATGCTAACAGTTTTACCTGTGTTTTAAGGCCAATAAACCTGGAATTTGTGCCAAGAAATTTATTGTAAATACACCACAAAACTCTCAAAACAAATGATAGTGCAATTCAAAAACTCTAATTGCTTTGTAATGCTGAGAAATACTAAAATAAGTTGCAGAAAATTTCGTCTTAGTCACACGCAAAACCACCATGTGTCTGCTTGGTAAGTTAAAATGTTTCCAAAACAACAGTGATTTGCACTTTCTGTCTTATAAATAAGAAAGAAAAAAGTTTCTGGCAAGTAATATCAAAAAAACATTTTCATTCTTCTTTAAAACATTCACTGGCCTTACAATCGAGTACAGGTATGTTTTATGTTGGCGTGTGTGGGGCATATATATACATTTATACATATATATGTATATATTTTAAATGCAATGTGTAATTGCCAACTAAACACACCCAACCCTCAGTGTAACCTAATATAAAGTTCCAACTTTAGAAACTTGAATGGAAGCAGTCAATCAATGAGTGTGAGAAACCAGCGTTTACTTCACCTTTCCGTAGCCACCTTTTCCCAAAACTTTCAACAGCTCAAAACATTCAGGTCTGATCTGCTCCGTTCCCTTGTTGACGTTGTCCTCTGAAATCTCAAACTTCTCACAGTCGTCCATGTTGCTGGCGCAAACAAAGAATAAAGACAAAAGGAGAAATGGCACATTCACTCAGCGCTGTGTTTACAATCTTCAAGACACACGGCAGTATAATCAATAAGTGGTCTAAATATAACCACGGTTAGTGGCTGAACTGAGGTTGATGGAAGTACAACAGTTTTGTTTTTAGGAATAAACATCCGACTGACTGAGGTGGGTGTGCGCTGCTTAAGTGGTTCCTAAATGGTTTCATACAAACGTCCCTCAAATACATCCAGATTAGAGCAATGAAGACCAATGTGATTAAATACTGCCTCCAGAGAGACGTTTTTATTTCATTCACTACATATGGATGGGTGGGAAGTAAAGGACTAATCTGAATAGTCATGAGGAAACCAGCAAATGTAGATCAATGTTAGACCAGACTCACGAGCAGCCGGCTGATGCTCATCCTTCCAGTTTATGATCCGCCAACACACTATGTTGGCTTTGCCTTCTCTAACTTCCTATGGCTACGTTGGCTGAAGTTATGTTATTCATTTATAAATGAATGAATATTAATAGTAAAAACAATATGAAACAGAGTTGCAGCTAAAAACAATCAGCTTATAGTTTTCTCCTGTCATTCAGAAAATATGATTATGTTATTTGATCTCTATAATATGCCCAATACATTTTCCTGGAAGCGAGGGTGAGCTTCTCAGGTGTCTTTTTGTCCTACAGTAATAACTCAGACATATTGATTTTGCCATTATATAAAAATTGCATGAAACAGCAGAAAGTCCTGTCACTGCAGGAGTATGAGCAGGCTCCTGTTTGACATTTTAGCTTCGCATGTTACACAACAATAATTAACTAAGTATTGTATCCATTTTGGCAGTTTTTTACGAGGGACGAGGGAACGAGGGAAGAGAGGATACAGCGGTTTCACTTGGTCAGTAACTCATAATTTACTGAACCCTAAAGATAATTGCTTGTATTGTTTCCTTGTAAGTCGCTTTGGATAAAAGCATCTGCCAATTAAAGTGTAGTGGAAATATTTCCCCCCTTCTGATTTAAAAAAAAAAAAAAACAACATACATACACATTACCAGTCACATACAGAAATGACTGTTTTATGTATCTGTGAAGGTTCTCAGTCATCCAGATCATGGTTATCTCAAAGAAGGTTTATCCAATAGCAACTGGACTTAGTAGGTTTCTTGACAACGTCAAGTCTGACTTGAGAAAGCCCTCTGGATAG
>JAUMHF010000006.1:3444532-3548102 GCA_032359275.1 Microctenopoma steveboyesi
TTGAGAAAGCCCTCTGGATAGAAGGGCGAAACGTTGTCAAGAAACCTACTAAGTCCAGTTGCTATTGGATAAACCTTCTTTGAGATGACTGTTTTATGTGTTTATGTTTCTAATCTGAAATACAGTTTGGACATTATTAATATTATAAATTGTATATAAAAACTGAACACTTACATAAACATACAGAGACCTATGATCTTCAGACATCAGTATTGTCTTCCAATATGTTCGCTAATTGAAGTTTATTAAAGTAAGAGGATTAATGATCATCATAAAACCATTTTGACTGGTAGTCTATGTCACACGTGAATGATTCAGATCATCACACACATTTTAATATGACACTAAGATAACCTGAGTATCACAAATACATATTAATGGAAAACATAAATAAAATGAAATTAATCAGGAAGGGGGGAAATACTTTTCACAGCTCTGTAATTTCCAATAACCACAATAAAAACACTGCATCATCCTTCAGTTCTGACAAAATTTAACATTGCTTTTACTCACAATTCAAAACTACTGCACTGGTCCATGTATTCACTGAGTTGGCCCTAAAACAAGAGGACGGAGAACAGAACATCTCAGTATCTTTACCTGAAAAACACCCGTGATGCTGAACAGACACAAAAGTTTAATGGCATTATGTTGGTAACGTGTTAGTAACAGCTCTTGAATTAACTTCAGGTTAACACGACGGGAACTTCACAGCAGGTAAAGGCCGAGCCAGCAAACAGTGCTGCTGACGCTGGGAGGCTTTCAGCCTGTTGTTAGTCCACGATAACTCCGTGGGTCATACATAATTATAGTTGCACGCTAATGCACATTACTGCAACAGAGGAATGCGGATGCAGAGCATAACACTGTTCAACTAATGACCCCTTTATCGGACACGGAGCGGTGCCCGCTGCTTTTATGACGCCACTTACTGAGCCTTTACGGGGATTTCCCTGCGTCGTTTTTCAGAGCTAACGATAGCTCGTTCGCTTACATGGTAGCTTCGCGATCTATTGAGCACAGGTTAAAGTTGGTCTTTTATGCATGTTAACAGTGGGCATATCAACTTCACGCGGAGTCGTAGACCTGACCGCCAATACTTTAATTTGATTAATAACCGCTTGTCACCGTCTTGTGAGTGTAATGAAACAGTTTTTTAAAATAGGCCACGATTGAAATTCATTAGAATACAAAGCATGACTGAATAAAATGTTTCCTGGTATATCATCGACTGCCAGATTCCGCGGGAAAGGGCTGAACGCGTACATGTCCGATAATGGGTGCCAGACTACTCGCGTTAGCAACGCAGGCCTTAGTTGCTAAGTGCTAGCTAGCTTACAGGCTAACTGCGGCGGGATTAGCCTCAACGTAAACGTAAACTCACCCCGTCCTCAAGTTCGTCGTCAGAGACATTCTCATCCGGCTGATCCAAATCGATATCGAAAACCGCGGCCATGGCCACGGCCCTTCACTCGGCGTATAATCAGAAAATACAGCCCCGCTCCCCCGCCTCATGGGAGAGCCATCACCGTTACAGCCGGCTACAGCAGAAAGCATGAGGCTAACGAGCAGCGCTAGCTAACCAAAACAACAGCACAACAAGCCTCTAGTGTCGGCGCCCGGCACTACCCGGCCCAGGCCGGCCTGGAGACAGAGAGACAGATTAACTAGTAGAGAATTAATGACACAACTTTAATCAGGTGCCTTGACATGTGTAATAATGATCATTTGATCAACTCCACCTCCTCCACCAGCGTTGTGTTCAGGGGGCATGTTGTGTTTAGAGTTCCTGATGTGCTCCCAACAATTCCCAGGATTATTTTCCAGCTATGTCTCTATTCCTCCTCGGGTTTCCTCCACCTACAGCACAGTCGTAATCTGATAAACTAAATGGGATTATTTCTGTTTTCACTGGTGGTGGTCTAAGGTGGGACTGTTTTATGGTACTGTCTGACTAAACAGGCAGAAATGATTTATCATCGTCCATCATGTTGCTCTGCAGGTTTGTTCCCATGAATTGAAAAGCTCTCCTCTCATTCCTGATGTTCAGGCATTTTATGTAGAAATACAGAAAACCAAACATGTCCAGGTTCAACAGGTTGGTTGAATTATTCTTTATTTATACTGCAAAAATATTGTAGCACTGCATCTGAGATAGGAAACAGTTTTATACTGGAGATAAGGACACAGAGGGGGTAACAGAGACAATAACAACACTGGTTATGTACTATAATTATAGAGTTTATTTGCTCAAATGAAATCTACTACTTACACACTGAACTGGTGACAGGGAACTTTGACTGGTATCAGACATGCTGGACAACATGCTTATTTGAGAAAATGCATGATTCTTACTTGTTCACAGAAGCACAACAAGGCTTAAATGAATAAAGGCTGAGTGTTTCTGGGGGAGGTGTTGATCATGGTTTGTCCAGATCACAGTCATAGCTTAACAGGACACTTAAACACAACAGCATCACCATTAATGTTATTAGTGGCGCACATGCTTTGCCTCCTATGATGAGTCTATTTGAGGGTAGAAGAGGTTCAGTCTGACTGGACGGTTCCACCCAGTCATAATCAGATTACACCCATGTCATTCACTGCAGGATGTGTCTACTAGCTGCTACTCTCACCAGTAGGTGGCAGCAAGAAAAAGATCATTCCTTCTAAGTGGACAATGTGAACGACACTAAAACGTGTGTTTGTGTGTGTGTTGCTGCAATTTGCTGGTGTTAGTACAATTTGACATCCTAAGAAAATACAATTTATTACATTACCTGTATGCATTTCCTTATAGAAAGTCAAAGTGGGCTGCTCCCCCTAGTGGTGCAGAACCTTTCTAGATGTAGATTTCTTTCTGTCTTTGAATGACAAAGCATCAGATCAGCGATAAAGGGAAACTATATTGAGGATTTTCCAGCCAACTAACTCATCTTATAGTTTTATAGTTTGGAAAGAGACATTAATATTTGGCAGTACATTTTTTAAATGATTATTAGAAACCCAGCCATGCGTCTCAGCAAAAATAGGATGAGGATTTGCTGGATTTGTGAGTAGAAATATTGTTCTTTTCAACTTTGCTTTTAATATTTTGTAAGAAAAATATTTTGATACATTTCAGATACTGTATTTTAGAAGCATAAGCTGAACGTATCCTATTCAGATATTTCTACAAAACACACAACAGCTAAAATGTTGATTGATCATCAAGTCACTTGTGAAATTAAACAACAATTTAATAAAAATTTCTTATTGAAATGTGCAGTCAGCTGTGATAATTCTTTTAAAAAAGTAAATATATATACATTTAAAAAAATGTTTAACCATTTAGAAGTTATTCCAGTTTGGTCAGAGAAATATCTGAAACTACACTGCGGAGGTTTCAGGTTTCACACACACACACACACACACACACACACACACACACACACACACACACACACGCACACACACACAGCTTGTGCATGGTTCAGCTGTGATGTAACACACGCACAGCTGCGTACCTCAGGTTTAAGATGAGCAGAGCAGTTGAATGTGAAACTAGTGCCACACTTTGCAAACACACACTATTCTGCTCAAGCAAAGGTTGTAAAGTTAATTCAGCACACGTCATTTTTCTATGACAGTACAACAAGTACGCTCCACATCTCATGACATGTGTCGTGTGTGTGTGTAGGCTTCTCACAGCTCCGCGGTTTGGGCCAGCGAACAGGTTGTTCTGAGAATCTGAGGGTATGGCATGATTACTCATAATGGCAGTGCAGTAAACAGGAAAGCCTGTTGGAAGTGCATATTAAATAAATTGAATCATCAGCAATCCGTTCCCGCTGCCTCCCCTCACCGTGCTGCACATATAAAAGCACTCAGCAGGGCACCTCCGCTGCTGCAAGTATTGATGAGGAACAGTTCCAGCAGGTTTGAGCTCCTCCTTATTTACAAAAAGTGACAATGATTACAGAAGAAATTCCCAGGACGTCCTCCGCCTTGGAGCTGGACGGTCAGTCTTGACCACAGCTGCTTTTATTGTGGGGGGTTATCTTGAAACCTCTCTCTCAGGGGCTTCAGGAAAGGCCCCCTGCAGGGCAGCGTTACTTTGAGCACTGCCTCAGTTTCATCTGAGATTTCGTTTTACTTTGATTGCTCGGTGATCAGAACCAGCTGCATCAAACTCTGTTTTCTGTGTGTGTTCTCTGTTTTGTTTAGCTTTGTTTATGTGTACAAAAGGACAGACTAGACACTGGTAGAAAGTCACAGGGCTCTGTTGTGGGTCTGTGTGATGACTTGGGGTTGGCGTTGTGTTCATTCAAAATCACTTTGCATATCAACTGCCTGTGTTGTGTTCCCATGTTTGGATCGTGTCAGTATGGAAAGCCGTTCATTTAAACAGTCAGCGTCTTCATCTTTATAGATGTTTTATCTTTTAAATGCCGGAGGCTTAATGCTAGACAAGGACTTGTAGCATGTTCTATTCAGCCTGAAAGTTTTTATGTGGACCATAAATTCCAGTAACGTGAGAAAACAGTTCTGTATCTGCTTTTATGATGCTCCACTGATTAAGTGGCAGGTGTTCCCCTTTAACTGTACAGCAGCTTGTAATTGACACAACTTTTCACAATGTGAGTACGCCATGTGATCGGAGCGGAGCTCCAACAACAACAACATGTATTGAAAAGGTGACAGCAAAATTTACTGTAACTCACAGGAGGAGACCCGGGAGTTTATTTTCCAAAAGAGAGTATGGGCCGCACAGTGAGTTTTCAAAGCCAAATATCTAAGCATCTGGAAAAGTAATCCCTGTAACCCCTGCATATGCTGTTTATTTTGTGCAAAGGGCCACTAGTCTCACAGGGTCAGCCATAATATATACAGTACTTCAGGTCAGCTGCACTTGGGTTTTGGCTCAGATCCGTGTCAGCACAATAAAATGGTAAACCACATTTGAAATGTCAAACCAAAACAATGCCTCATGGAAGTTGTGTTCACAGTAGGCGAGAGGTGAAGGAGCACTCCCAGCCACATTATACAGTATATACAGTGAATGCACGCGTGTTTTCATAGAGCTGTTTTGTATAAAGGCTTTTATACAAAATGAACTTTTAAATCTTAATCAGTGTTAAATATCAGGTTCCCGACAAAGACACACACACAAAATCTTTAAATGCTCTTTGTAGCACACTGCACACACTGCATCGTTTTCTTGTCCTGACAAAAATGGGCTTCTACATATCTTGTATCTATGTTGTGGGGAGCAGACAGTGAGGTCAGCTACTGCTGACGGCCTCATGTCTCCTGTGTCTCCTGAGTCCTGTTTCCACTTAAAATCCTCATTATTGGTACTGAAAGGATGGAAGTTGTGGAGTTAAAAGACAGAGACGCTGCTCGACTGTTGGTTGCAAGCAGAGACGTGACGTGAAAAAGAGTGAGCATCAAACATTCTCAGGTGAGCTAAAAAAACACTGGTAAGGCACATTAAAGCAAATGTCACTGCAGATTCAGTCCAGATTCACTGGGAGCAGTGGGTTTGGTGTGTAATCTGGCACGAATGTGTCTGGTTCTGTTTGCTTCTTGCGGTTGTTTGCAGCACGTTGATGGGCACGCTGCATACAGCCACACTGCATGCGGTAAACAGGTCTCATGCAGAGTGTGTGGACAAGACTAAAATTAGCTCTGATTGCGATGCCATAAAAGCTGAGAGCTTAAGTTGGTGACGGCTATGGTAATATCATATGTTTTTGATGTCAGTACGTAGACACAAAAAATACTGCGGCGCGTCTCTGAGAGTTTGTCTGTCTGTAGTTTGTTAAATATTAAAGAAAAATATAAAACCATGTTTCTAAAAGACTGACTCAGCTCAAACACACACACACAGTAAAGATGGGAGATGAGTGCTAGTACTGATATCAGTAAGTGTCCTGAGAGTTTCTGGCCTCGGAGACCTGCTAGCACTACCCGAACATTTTATTCTTTTTCTCTGCATGCTATCTGTCTTAGGTTTTGTGTGATTTATCACTGCCAGCTACACGAGACATATGTAGACACAGTACCGATGCTGTAAACTGTAAACTAGCATCCAATTAGGTTTTTTCCGTTTCGCTCTACTGTGGCCTAATTTGCATAGACATCGGAAAGAGCACACCACACGTTGCCAGCTTTGGTATGCTTGGAAGGCATTAGGGGACATTCCTGAGTAATATTTCTGAGATGGCATCATGTCGTGACACAGAGACCTGCATTGACATGAACACGTACTTAAGCTGTGCTCAGTGCCTGAGGATGAAATCCTCTGCACTCGGAGCATTGACTCACTTCAACGTGTCACATCAAAGGGGTGTGTTGCTTCTGACTGCGTGTGTGTTGAAATATTAGGTACATTTCAACGATTCTACACCCACTCCACTCCTAGGCACGCCGCTGCTGCTTTTTTGTGTTTTGTAATATTTCAACAGTGGTCATGTCCTCTGTGTATTTATGACACACCTGAATGACGCAGTTTTCCTGGCAGAACTCCTGGGACACAAAAGGTAGGTGAAATAAGAAAGCATGACAAGTTATTATGTAGCACGGCTCCTCTCTGTCCTGTTCTGTCCTGTAACCACATAAAGACAAAGCTATTTCCTGTGTTCACACCTCACGCAGCACATTTGTGAATGTAGGCCAGAAACAAATTGCTGGGACAATACGTTGAGTGACTTTTTTTTTTCCAAACTAACACAAGTGGATGAAACGCAATGACAAATGAACATTGGTCTATGTTGTACAATCCTTCCCTGGTCATTGAATAAACAGGAAATACACAAATTGAGTTTGGTGCCGTGAGAAGAAGGCAGGCGGAAGAGTTGCGGATGTGAGTGTTTTGTCACAGTGCCCCGGCATTCCCACCTGGCATCAGCCATTAGGCTTTCTGCCATGTTGGCACCGTGTGGGCAGGAACAGCAGATGCTCCTGCCTAACCATGCCCTGTTAAAATACCCACACATAATTTAGTTGAACACGGCGCAGAGAGACGTGTTTTGTTGTGTCAAATTGAATCTGAGAAAGAGTACATCATTAGAAAGTAATGGTTTGAAGTGTGGTGGAGTGCTTAAATGATTGTAAATCATACATCAAAAGAGGTCATCCAAGAGCCTGTTGATAAGTTTAGTTAGACACTCAATCATTCTGAATTAACCCAGTGATCTAATTCAAAGGAGACCTATAATAACTCTCTTCTCACATGGAGTGAGTTATGAAGAGTCTAAAGTTGCTGATAGGCTTGTTTGATCTTGGCACGCCAAAACCACAATAAAGGAAACAGAGGCTTTTGGAGCTGGGGCTTTGCAGTAACCACAGATATGATGTGTGTGTGTGTGTGTGTGTGTGTGTGTGTGTGTGTGTGTGTGTGCGCGCACATAATGTGTGTGACACTGACAGACATATCCACATGTCACTACATGGGTCAGTTCTGATGTTCTAAATGATCCAACATGATATGGTTCAGACTCGCCGTAAGGTATATATATATATATAAACTGGAGCTGGTTTTAATATTTGATTCCACAAAGCACAGTTAAAAATGTGTAACGTTAATAACTATGTATTGAACCTGTTTAGCTTTTCTTTTGGATGTTTCACATTGTTTTGCTATGTTACACTCTGATGACTGATTAGTATTTTCTACTAAGCATGTATTAACCACGTTTGGAAAAGTACTGTATAAATATATAGAGAAAAAATATACTATTTAATTTAAATAATATTCATATTTAATCTTTGTGAAGCAGTTTTATTCAGTAATGTACTGGAAACAAATTCTGAAAGTAGTGATAGTCAGGATAAATAATATCAATTCATCTAATATGTTATAAGATTTGAAAAATATTTAGTATCTGGTGTGTATTTGCACAAATAGTACCTGCTAAAATTACAGAAAATATTTGTATTGTAAATACTCTCACCACAGAAACAATTTATGTATTAAAAAAATATGTATACAGCCGTTTGTATTTTGTTTTTTATATTTGTTGTTTACTAAGAAATAAATAACAAATATTTACCTTTATGGAAAATATTTTTGAAGTATATTCTCTGACTGTGAGAAAGTGACATTAAGCATTTTAACTAGATCACGTGAAACATGTAAATACATTTTCCCAGAATCTATTAAACTTTCAAAGATATGGTTCACTGTACGGATTCACACTTACATGGGTACTGTTCATTCATATTCTCTATATAATGTTCCAGTTTAGTAGAAATAGGAAAACATATCTTTTAACAATTCATCTTTAAAAATCGGACACAGACATTTTTAGCTGAATGTACTTTAGTATGATATTGTATATGCTGTATGCGTCCACCTAAAATGTGCTCTGTATTACAGCAGGTAATCCTTGGCAGCAAATCCGAGAATTTCCTTTGGCAAGCGTGTTTCTCTGTACCATGTGGTCCGCGTGCTCGCTGATATGACCCCTGACTGCTACTTACAAAAACAAGAGACCTTAATATGATTTTAAGTGAAAAAAAGGGGGAAAGAAACCCACACGGTCAGCATAATTTAATGAGACAGAGTGTGAAAGGAACTAAGTGGATAACCAAATGCAGAGTGGGTTTGTGGGTGGGTGGGTTTTTGTTGGTGGATGAAGTCAGTGATATTTCAGCATCCCTCAGTGGTTAGCTTGCTGACAGGAGGGGGGGGGGGCTGGAGAGTGAGAGACAGTGTGGGAGGTGGTGTGTGGGGGGGGGTGAGTGGGTGGGAGTGTCGCTGTGCCAGAAATGAAACCAGCACCAACGGATTCAACTGTAGTATATGTACAGCATATGGAGAGATCAGAGAGAGAGAGAGAGAGGGGAAGGACAAAAGAGGTGTCATTATTTGAATTTCAGTCCCCCAGCCTGTTTGGACAGGCACAGTTTGCATGTTCAACTGGAGCCGCGGGGTAGGGTGGGGTGGATGGAAATAGTCATCTTCACGGTGCTCTGGGTGTGGCTGCTGTAGGAACAGGACTTCTCTCAACAGGGGTCACCCAGAACAGGTTAAACATCTGACCTCAGAACACACACAGGCACCACTTTCAGGTTCCTGTTTTCTGTTTCCCTAAATCAAACATACCTGCATCCACACAAGCATGTGATATACAGCTGACATGTGCATTTTACTCATGTATGTTCCTGAGAAACAAACCCAAGAAAGCAAATGAAGTCATTTTAAATTCAATGTGTTTCACATTATTCTGATTTACTAACACTTGTACAAATACTCACAAATGTGCAAGAGTCATATCTTTGAATAAAGCTTCAATTTGCTATAATAGTTTCAATGTTTCCTCAACTTACAACTAAGTCAAAGGCTCACAGGGAAATCTTAAATGGAGCTGATGGCTGTTTGAAGAGAGCAAATCGGTCATGTGATAAATGTTTGAATGTGAAACACTAGACAGGGAAATCGGAGTTGTGATGGACTCAGTATCCTCCTTGTCCCTCTTTCTCGGCTGACATGTGAGATTCTTGTGAGAGGCCTGTGGGTCAACACTGACCCGGTGTGACCCAGACTTATCACATAATGAACAGTACACCAATCCTCTTTTTAACAGACTTTATTTATAGTGAAAGCAGAAAAACAGGTACAGGCATCTGTGAGACACTTACACACTGAAATATATTATACTGTATTTCTAGATAAACACACACACACACACTCAGACAAGCATGCCAAAAGGGGGCTCCCTTATGGAACAGGACATCCTGCAACTGCCAAGAAAAACACTCTTGTAGCCAGCGATCCATTCCAGTGTTATCCAGTGATTTTTCTTTTATGACCAGGAAAAACATTTGACTCTTTTCTTCTACTGTTGTAGAATAAAAAACACATTAATCTAAAATAAAAGCTAATATTTGTGGCAAAAGTGTTGACTGGACCAGCGATGATTTTCTATATATACCAAAAAGCCAGTTGCACCTTTAAGGTGTTCAGATAAAAAGCAGCCTCGTACAGAAAGATGTGCGTGTTGAGCAACTGAAGAAAGTTCTCAGTAACAGAGAAAAAGAGAAGAGGGAAGTGTAAAAGGGAAGGGGGGAGCTGGGTGAGCACTGCGTGTACCATACCTAGGACTGGCTGTCACAATACGATGTGTTGCAATAAGGTGTGTACTGTCGGGATTCTCAGGAAATTCAAGATGATACAGTCAGCTCACACCCACACACACACACACACACACACACACACATATATATATATATGTATACAGACACACACAGGTTACACTACTGACATTACTACATCTGCATCTGCAAACATGAAAACACAGTTCCTCACATAAAACCACATAAAAACCCTCACAGACGTCAGCATGGAGGAAATAAAAAATAGAGCCATGTCCCCGATGTTTTACAAGCGGTTGGTAGAAAGGGAAGTGACATCGCAGCACACACCTCTAAATGGGAACTGATGCTAACTGAGACAATGACAGTAACAAAAGGAGGACAAAACAGTATGCTTTTCAGATGAAAGAGCCCGAAATGTCAGACAGCCTACAGACTGTTGTCGCCTTGCAATCTTAACAGCCAACACCAGTCTGATAAGCTATCTGACAGGCCGAGAGAGTGACGGACATGCCGGAGACATATGCATTTACAGAGACGACAACAATGGAGAAAAAAATCCTGATCCTACTTACCATGACAGCAGAGAAAAGGAGACGTGAATGTTCTGACTAGAGCTGGTGCAGAGTGCAGGGTTAAACCCGCTCAACAGTACCCCTCTGTTTAGAATCAGCTCGAGTGATTCGTCTCCTGGCTCTGTGACTAGGGCAGTGCAACGAGTTCATTAGGAGGTTCAGCTGAGGTAACGGCACAGACGCTTTTCACTGCGCGCTTGAGGCTTTTTTTTCCCCCTCCTATTTCTGCCTGCCCTAGTGCCCACTGCGCTCAGTCCAGCGTAGCACAGCAGCGGTACAGAGAGGGAGAAGAAAATAGCACATTTTACTGTCAATTATGGAAAAAAAGAAGGTACTGCGTGCACCGAGAGCCAGCTGACGTTATCCAGTGAGCAAGAAAAAGAAAAAGCTAAAAATGAGTTTTGATCATAAAAAATGCAGAGTTGGCTCGTCTCGTGTCAAACATGGGATTTCTGTCCATGGGTGAAAAGGAATAAAAAGGCTCCATTGACACGTGAAGACAAAGGAAAACACTTACCATGACAAAGACTGTGTCTAAGTTAAAGAAACTGCCATGCTAAGGCTTCCAGCCAGGCTCCGAGTCTATTAGTGGAGCACGATCCATAAAAATGAAAGAGAGCGCAAACTCAAGCTCCTATCTCCATCTCTCCCACAGGCACGCGTGCACACAGTCTGATTCAATACATGGCTGCATCTGGTAAAGTAGCCCTGGGCTGACTCATGTGCTCTCTTCCTGGAAGCAAAACAATAAGGGCAGACAAAGGAACCAGCAGAGTGATTCATGAGCGATTTATCATTTCTCAACTAAAACATCTAAAACCAACTTTATGGCACATACAAAACTATTTGTCATCACAACATATGTGCAACTGACTTAGTGCGCTACAAAACTTTTTTGCAGTCCCTTTAACTACAGCCAATGCTGCACAACTACTCAGCACTAATATACACAGGGTGTCTTAACAATATTTATATATATATATTTACTGTATGTCAGAAATAAACAGGCTGCTGAGCAAATAACTTGACACAAATAATCCAAACTTTACTCTGTAGCTTATTCAAATAAAGGGACCGTACAAAGATTCTTCTAGTGAAACCGACAGTGCTGCTCAAAGCCTCGCTGAGGAGAATCGTCGTGAGCAGCTTCTTCTCACGAACTCAAGAGCTGCTAAAGTACCAACTGGGGCGCTACAACGACACAGCGGCTAACACGCAGTCACATGCAAACCAGCAAACACCTACCTTAACGTGGAACTCACTACCGAAAGCAAAGCCTTAAAAACAAGCGAGTGGAAGTCCAACATCAACATGTTGCTACAATAACAAGAGAGAAACCAGATGGAGGCTGATGCTGTGCTTCAGATAATAGTGGGGCATCAGCCAGAAGGGAGAGCAGCGATGAGCTTCTGGAGTTGAGGGCTCGCCGTGATCGCTAGCTCGCCTTCACTCCATCTTGCCCTCTGAGTACTTCTCCTGCTGCTGGCGCTTGGCGTAGCTCTGGGCCATGGAGTTGACAATGGAGCAGACAAAGAAACATACCATGATGACCACAATCTTCTCGAAGAGCCACGACAGCCAGTTCTCCTCCTGCCAGGAACCGCAAAGAGAGAAGAGAGGGAGAGAGAAGAGAGCGATCAGTAGGCTGAGGGCCACCCCCCCTTAACCCCACACCCTGCTCTCCCCTCTGCTCCTGATGCTGTAGGCTAGGTGGAGATCCAACTCCATGTGTAGGACAGATAGAGATCAGGGGTAATAAAACACGAGGCAGCCCCCACCGTCCTCCCTCCTAACGCCCCCACTGACCCCAGCCTGCAGCCGGCCTCCACCAAGTTAAATTGCCTCGCTTCTCTAACTGCAGGAGGCTCAAGTTACAAGAAAAAAGAAACATTGTTCTAGAAATGCCTTAATCTGTCCTTGTGCAACTCAAAGTCTACCCTTTTTTCGTCTCCCTCCTAGTAAGCAGCATAAAAAGGAAAAATGTTTTCAATGAATCACTGGGAGCAGCAGAGAGAAAGAGCGAGTAAGAACTAGAGAGGAGGGGAAAAAGCTCTGAAAGAGAAAAAGGCTACAGCCACAACTGGCTCTTTTTGTTCTAGACAAGGGTTTTTGATGGATTGTCACTGGCGGAGGGGGGGGCCCCCGCCCCGGTCTACAGTCAGTGCTGGGTTCAGGCGGTGCACTGGGTGCAAGTGTGTGTGTGTGTGTGACACATAGGGGAGTTACCACACTCACACACACACTCCCAATTGGTAAGATGGAGCATGAGTCAGCACGCCCCACGCTACAGTAGTACACTTCAATACAGTGAGTGGAGCCAGACCCCACACTGGCCCCTCTCCTCCTGCCCTCCCTCCCTCTAGCTAATCCAGCGCAGCGCTAACTTACACTGTCATTCTGAACCCTCATTAATCTGCTGTATCACCACAGTTTCCAGTAAAATCAGCTAAATTTAAACTGCTCTAATATAAAAAATCATTAAAAATGTACATAGAAATTTTCTCCTAAACTTCCCTGAAGAAAATCTTACAGGTACAGAGCGGGAAAACAGATTAGTGCTCTTTAAGCAAAATGGGTCAAAGACATAAAGGCTTAGATAAAGAGAAGAAAGGACACAAACGTGGAGGGAGAAAGAGTAAAAGAGGCAAAAGTAAGGGGACTGCATTCTTTTCTAGGCGCACACACATGAATGAATAGAGGCTGGGAGCTGGGGGTTGAGGCCCCTGTACTTACAGTTGGGATCCCCTCTCCGGCGCGATGGTGCAGCTTGGCCTTCTGGGCCTCCAAGTACTCCCTGAAGGGCTTCTGCAGTGCCGCACCCAGCAGTGGAACAGCTCTGCCTCCACCAACACAGAGGGGCGAGAAGAGAGGGAGGGAGAAAGACAGGAAAAGGAGGGAAAGAGGGAGGGAAGGAAGAAGAAGAGAGAAAAGGGTGTGTGTGGAGGGGGGGGACAAGGAGGAAGAAGGGAGGGGGGGGGGGGGGCACAAATCACGTCACATCATTGTTACTCACCAGCCCAAGGGCAGCAACAAAGGGAGGCATGCCGTCCTATCTCCTGTACAGAGTCGGTCTCCCCTACTTCCTCTCTCCGAGAAGAGAGAAAGACGGAGAGAGCAACGAGTGCGGTCCCTTCGCTGCTCATCCCCACACACGCTCACACACCCGCGCATAAACATACACACAGAAAAAAGTACAGACTGTACCGCAGCGACAGAAAATAGTTCTGCTCAAACACTAAGCAAAAAATAAAATGAAATAAACAAACAGAAAATAAGGATAAAGTTGGCTGGTCCTCATACAGCAGCTGCCTCAGCAGTAGTCACCCACATTCTCTCGCTCTGCTCTGCTCTGCTCTCCTCCTCTTTCCTCTCACACACACAGACAGACTCGGCTTCCTCTGCCTCTCGCTGACACACACGCGCACACACATCGGTGAACCCGTTCAACTCCCCTGCAGTGCCTCCTCTGCCGCTGCAGCGAGGAGAAATGAATGACTTCTCAGAACTCTCACATTTATCATAGGCGGTTCCTGTAAGAACTGGTTTCAACCAAATAATGAGGAAGTCAGTCGTACCAGAGCTGTGTCATCACTGGCTGAGACCTGGGGGGATGGCCCACAGGGGGAGGGTGCTCCTGTAAGACGGCCCATATTAGGAAACCCTTTACAAGATTTAGCCACCAACTAGGCCTACAAGCACACACCCCCCTCCAACCACCACCACCCTCTTACACACACACACACACACACACACACACTCTGAAAAAAAGACACGAGAGACTGAGGAGAAAGCCCTAGAACAGCAAATCAGTGGCCCATCCCTGGGTTGAAGTTAGTAATTAATCACTGAATAAATACGAACTGAAGTCCTTCTGCACAGCAATGACATCCCCTGAGCTATTGTTTCACAGAAATCCTTATGCTCCTCTTATACAAAAGATGTTTCTCCATGCTGGGGAGGCATCAGCAAAGCTCAGAGACACATCAAAGATTTTTTTTTTTGGAGGCAGGTTTGCGTGGGCAGTCATGTCACATACGGTTGAGTTTATAGCCGCTAACTTTCGCTGAACGAGGCGAGCCATTTCCGTTCCTCCCCACCTCCACACACAGAGATACGCGAACACATACCTATGTTATTGTGAGAAAAAACCATAGACTGTGTTAAAAGATTGGGTTTACAACAAGGAAGCCTTTTAGTAATGATTAACTTCATCCCAGGTAATGGATATCCTACGTGTGAACGAGTGTAAAGAGACAGGAAGTCTAACAGATGGATCACGCTTTAAATTACAGAATAGAACATGGTTAAGGCACATGGTATCAAAAATCAAACTGGGATTTTTTTTCTTTTTTGGAGGGAAACAAAGCCTCTCCTATTCCCATCCCCCCACCACACAAAATTCCTATCATCTTCACACATGGAAAGTCAGCAAACTCATTTAAAAATACACAAGTTGGTTGATAAGGTAAATGTGGCTCTGCACAAGAAAAGAGAAGATTAGAAAACAGTGGAGAAATACGCCACTACAGCATATTAAAGTAAACAGGCAAGAACAAAGAGTGAGAGCAACAGTTTTCAGAAATGGCGGGCAAATCATCTCCTACACGATGAGCAATACTGAGTCATGAGTCTGGGCAAATCCACCAACAAAGAAGCTCAAAGCTAGCAGTCTAAAACATGCTTTAATGCCTCAGAGTCAGGACTGTCTGCTCCTTTCCATTATAAATCTGATGCCTTTGTGCTTTTTGGGAATACATTTTCACTCTCTGCAGCACGTGTTGTGAAAACTGTTGGATTTGAAAATTCCTGAGTGTTTATAATTTCTCCGTGAGTACCTGTGCTGAACATCTTTGTGTGTGTGAAGAGGAATTCAGCTGATTCTTAGAGTGAGATGAAAGTGGTTTTCTGTTAGCTGGAGTTAAACGAGACATTTGTGTAATGTGTGCATGCCCTGGCTGACTCTAATAAATAGTATGATCTGGTGTAGTGACTGTTGTAAAGGCTCGGTAAAAATGTGGAAATTTATAACACTAGTGTGTGAGTTGTTCAGAGTTGAGCTGGCGAGAAAGGAAACAGCCAGAAACTGAAATTTACAACAGTCATAAGATGTAATTTAGAAAACGCTTAGCCTGAACTAGTTACTGAGCAGATACTGCAGAAATACTTTGACAACTGGTTAGTTAAAATATTGTGTTTTAAATGAGAGAAAAAGAAACTTCACTTCTCTAATATATTTGTCCTGTGTGAAACACAGTGGCCTTGAAAAACAGGAAAATAAATAAGTTTGAACACAACTATTTGCAGCATCTTTTTATGTGAAGCACAAAGACAGATTTTTACACTCTAAAAACCTTTGCCAACTTTCTGTATTATATATTATAATAATCCTGATTAAACAGATTATTTCTAAATGTATGGTGTGTAAATCACTGAAGTGGTCCCACAGATCAGCACGTTACTTCTGATGATTTGGTAATTAAATGCACAAAATGCACAACTGCATTAAAGCTCATCTATTCATGTCTCTAATTTTAATTAAGAAAAACAGCTGAAACATAAATGTGGATAAACTAACAATCAATCTTTAGTTTTTTCCTTATTTATGGTGGCAAAAAGTGACCAAGGTTTTACATTAATAAATGCTGTGTATACACAAAAATGAGCTTTTCTTTGAAGTATTTCATATAATAATCCCCTGTTCTGTGGGTTTGCACCCTAAAATGTAAGTGGACATTATGCATTTACTGTCTAGTATTAAAACACTGAAGATAATGTGAACAGATCCATAAAAAGTGACCTTTCCCACTTTGTTCTTCTAAAGAGGAAAAATATGGGACAGTTAAAAAGGATAATAATAACAATAATGCAGAGTCTTAAAATGTAGCTGTTTTATAGCTATAAAACCCTTCATGTGTGGATCCTATCAAACTTTATAACCGTTGTTCTCCAATTGATTAAATTACTTCCAGAAGTTGTACAAAAGGTATGAGGGGCTTCACTTACTTGGCTCATAAAAATGATTCCCAGTATATGTATGTGACTAATTATCCCCAATGTAAATATATATAAATAACTGCACGCATTTGTAAACATAAGTGGTGTAGGTGCTAGTTAAGTTATTAATAAACAAACTGGTAAAGCTTCCAGTAATTAAAAACAAATGATGGTGACTCCATCAAATGAGTTCCACTAAAAAGAATCAGTGTTTTTAAAAAACTGTGAAATTTCAAATTAAAAATAAATTGCTGATATTTATTACAAACCACAAAGACACTTAGATTTATTAATCGGTTGGATATAATTAGCAATATGTAGAAAAGGTAATTTGAGAAAATTTAAATACACATAAAAAATGTTTTGCATGTCTGACTATATGCGACATAAGAGGAGATCAGCAGCTGAGTTTAGTCTTCTGCAAATGAAAAAGAGTAGAAACTTAATACCTCAAGTCCAGGAAGATGTAACTGTAACAACTATACACTATTTCTTAGTTCAAGGTGAACATTTCAGTAACAGATTGAAAGTAGCCGAGCACTAATAACATGAAACGTTTTGTCCAGAGATGAACCAAACCACAGCACCACTACTGTCCTACAAACGGGTCACTTTTTCCATTTTTCCAAATTATGCTCAGTGTGGTCACACGGTGCATCTGTGCAACATAAACATGTGAACAAGACAGAAAGTTGGACAATTTGTAACAGTGTGTTTAGTAAGATTAGACAAGTCTGCCCATTAGAACACGTTACAATCAAAGTCAGTTTTTGATTAGAGAAATACCCAACACACACACCCACACCCACACACACACAGAAAAAATGTGTGTGTAGGTAAATATATATATGGTAAATAAATATTTATGGTACACCTGGCAGATAACCACAATTATTCTACATTAACAAAAACCGACTCATCTCATCAGTCTGCTAAAAAAAGGATCAGGTGGGAAGTAATATTCCCTGCAAACCACACAAAGATGTCCTTGGCACCTCCACGTGACAGATATTTAGCCAGATAGTTACCTACCACTAAAACTAAGAAAAGTCTGTAAAAAAGACTGTAAAAACTCTCTTGTCCTGTCGCATACCCTTCACAGCTGCAACAGCCTCACTCTGAAACTGGGGCCTATCTGACAAGAAAAGAGGAAAACTTGATCAATAATCAGGGAAGCATTGAGGAGAAAAAATTCTACTTCTCTGAGGTTCCTGCGGCTTGATTAATTCTGTAAAGGGCTAATTTGCGAACCTCTAATTTTTATTGAACCATCATTTCCTGCTCCTGTTCACAGAACGTGGATTGCGTTAAGACGTCCTGTGTTACATTTGCTGAAGCCAAATTCCACAGGCCATGAATCAGAGGCAACCTTTGACCTGTCTGTCCCTACCTACCTCCAATGGCGCACACATCCACGCTTGTAAAAATTCACAGTTTCTCCTTTATGCTAATGAAATTCCAAAAGGCGCACGAAAGCAGGCACACACACGTGCCCTGATGTTCCAGGCCGGGGATGATAGAGAACAAGGGGTCACATGACAGCCAAACCCTGGCCAGGTCCAACTGGTTACGACATCATCACAACAAGTGCTTAGGCAATCGCTAGTGTTACCCAACGCTCCACAGGGCCACAGTTCACACCTAACATAACAGGAGAGACACTGAAAGACGCACATGCACACTGTGGTTAGACGGCACTGTGACCCGAGGTACTGAAACTCTGACCTCTACACCGTCTCCGTGCAAAACACTGATGCGCTGAGCCCTTCTTTTTTATCAGCTCACGGCTTGATAAATTACTACTGCTCCAATTTGATTTGATTAATCATTAAAGGAGGGGGAGTTTACACTTTATTGTAAGGAACGTTTTGATTCATGTTGTAAATTTTGTAAGGTAATATCTGTGTGTGTTTGGCTGTGCGTGCGTGTCTGTTCCTCCTCCGTTTCAACCGAGCTGTTTCCTTGTGACTTCACCACTAAAGCATGGAGCCAACTCCTGGACGGAGATCCCCCTGCCCAGGGTGTTTATCACATCCCCGCTCCACAGCCATCCGTGTCAGCCACACACACACACACACACACACACACATAAACAAGCTCGGACACATGCTATCCTTTTGAGTGCCCACAGTGCTGCCAGGAAATCAGGGGCACCAATTATAGCAGTCTATTATTCCTCTCACTTCCCAGACAGCCACATAAAACAGCCCACCAACCCCTACAACCCCCCCAGGTTCAGGTCGAAATGCCCATAGAGACCTTCTTGGTCTGGGTGTGTAGGTGTGTGGAGTTGCTGGGTCACTGGGTAACCAGGCCTGGACCCTTTCAGTGGTGAGAAATGATTGTTCACTGAGTCAGATGTGAGTGGAGGCACATCCAGACAAGTCACACTGCTACTTGTAGATTGGCAGCGACAGGCAAGCTGGAAATAGACTTAGGTTACTTAGAGTGTCTCCATCCAACCTGTGATGTCATGTTTGGGGAAACAGCCACTGACCTATGGTTACATTGTTGTCTATGGGATGTCTAGCTCTCTTTTCAAACACCTAATAAACTGCTGATAACCGCACCTACCGTGTTCCTATTTAAATTGACATTTTATTTGCCCCAAGTAGGAAAGTTTTGGGCGAGTCAGAAAACCAAATAAAACTGAAACATGCAGGAAGGCTTATGAGAACACATTGCGACGTGTTAGTGAATGTAACGGATAGAAAGACAATTAATAAATGGGAGGTTGAGACCATGCAAAGCTCAACTGTGACACAGATGCTAGTCTGCTGTGGCGCTGTATGAAGTGTGGCTCATACATGTCACTCAGATAACCACACAGGTTACTACGTACCCGTCAGAAGCCACAACGGTCTAGATGTCTTCCGCTTTAGAACTGTACATTCCACTTTGTCTGCTTTACAAAACAACACGGGGCTGTTCAGCATGAAGACAGGCAGCGAGTTCAATCAAAACGAAAAATAGTGAAATTCCTGATCATGATCATAGTTATCTGATTTCTTTATAGTACTGCGCTCAGTTAAGCAGACACTTGAATGAACATACTGCAGAGTCCAAATGTGGACAAGTGAAAGTTGGTGAAATTTCTGCTACAGTGAGTCTTGGTGTGCTGGAAGATGAATAAATGTTAAAACGTTCAAGAAAGTGCAAAAAAATGTAATTTAAAATCCAATAACAGATTAGTAAGAAAATGCAGTGATGAAACATGATGATAAGCAGATTATTTATGTGTCTGGGGTAAAGCACGAGAAACGTGGCCTTCTCATAAACAAGATTCATGTTTTCTCTTGTTCTCAGGCAGAGGCCTTACACAGTTTCTTCACTAACGGACAATACAGAGTGCATTTCTGGTAGGAATATCACAAACAACCCTCATTATCTTGTCCCTCTGCATAACTTGTTGCTGGTTTGAACTGGACTGATGGGAGACTGTGTCTGTTTTGACTGAGATGTGGTGGAGGCAGGACAGGGAGGGCGAGGGCTGCCCAGCTGGCCACTGAGTCAGGGCCTGTCTGGGACGACCTCCCGCACAAAACAGATGCAGACATACTCGTGACAACGGGTTAAACTACAGCACATATTATAATGTCCATGGGAATGAACAAGACAATGCACTTCAGCGAATGATGCTGAGTAAGAGCTGGAGGTCACGCTGTGTTCCACTGATAAATGAGCACTACAAATTAATCAATGGTGTTCTGTTTCCTAAAACAGAACTAACATGAGACGATTGTCATTCTAATGAATAAATAAATAATGAATTTCATAGCCTTGGCCTGAGCATATGTAGGAATGATCTGACGAGCGAGCAGCACGTGTGGTGGTGAGTGTGAGACTGAGGATCAAAACCAATGAATCAGGGACTAATGAAGTCCTGGATGCATAGTGGATGACACATCTGACCTCTGCCTCGTTTGTGTGTCTCTCTCTATCTCACACAAACACACAATTACTCATCAAAATTACAATTCCATTCAGACCTTTGTGCCCCCTTCTGAGCCCCTCAGTGTGCTGTTCACCACAGAAATGGGCCTACAGTACAGCATCTGAGTAATAATTCTTCCTGAGCGATTGAATATTATTCTAAATGGCTGTGGTAAGACCTTCTGGCTCAGAATCAAACCTGGCTCTGACTCTTACTGTCTCTATTTCTGTCAGAGCTTGGGGGCCAAGGTAATCGAAATGGAAGTGAGGGAGATGAGAAAATGGACGCCCTGCTGAGCTTCGCATTAAACTTAACGACGCTGTATAAATAGAGAGCTGGCCACGACCTGCTTCACCATCTCTCACTACCACCGTCTTGCCCCGTTTGGCTTTGATCTCGTCACTCTAGGTGATGCATCTGACTGTGACTGGGCTGGAGGAGGGTAGAGCAGGCTGTGGAAGATCTGATCAATGCCATCTTTGTCAGTGCACATCTCAGGTGACCAAAGGACCCAGTGACTAATAGGATCAAAAATACCCCCTTCCTGTAAGTTGGGTTAACAGGAAGCCTTGACACAGACTGCACTGCATTTCGTTTGTGCTGTTTTTATATCACACAAAAAGAAAGGGAAATTCTTTGCTGCAATTTGGTGGAAACTGCTTCGCACAGAGATATATACGTGCTGATGAAAAGAATAAACATTAAAAAATCTCTCTCCGTGCTAGGTTACCTTCAGCTCTTACAAGACCACGCCACATTCACCTTTGGTCCAGAGAACCCAACATTTAGCATGAAACCACACAAAGCTAGTTTCTAAATGAGCCGGGGGGTGGGGTTGGGGGGGGGGGGGGAGTTCACGATGGGTGACATTCAGTGGAAACACTTTTCTCCAGTAAGTCCACTACTTTTACACGCACAACAAAATAACTACAGTACCGTGAAAACCTAAAATAGGTTCATTTGTGTGCTTCTCAGCAATTTTGCATCAAGCTGAAGTTTAGTAAATTCAACTGAGCTTTTCACAGTAACTCATCGGAAATATATTTTGTTACCTTAATGTTTCTGTAATTTTTTGTAAACTTTTTCAACTGCTGTCATCTAAAGTATCAGTGGATTATAGGAACGGTTCAGGCTTCATGAAGCTGGTCTTATAGAATATTGAGGTCCTTTATACACACTGCTGTCGGTATATTATAAGTGAGAATTGACTCTTTCTGCTCGTCTGAGACAAAAGCTGTGGCGTATGAATGTCTTGTACCTGTCACATCTAGACTTGTTGATGGGCTTGTTGGGGTAGCCCCGGCCCTTTCCTTCTAATTCACAAAGGTTAAATTGTTAACTGCTTTTTCTGACTCAATTTCTGTGCTCTTGTGACTTCTCAGAGTTGCTCAATGCTGAGCCTGTTGTCATACAGGTCTTCAGAGGAAACAAAAGGAGTGATATTTGTCTTAAATAAAATACACAGTATCTTTTAAAGACACCATATGGATTTTACTTAGTGGGACTGTTTGCAATCCTAAATAGATCAAGTTCAAATTGTTTTGATTTCTTACAGTGTAATAGCATTAAGGGTAAATGTTGAATGGCATATTTAAGAAATAGATCATTGTCTAGTGACCAAGAGCAAAAAAAGAGCCTTAAAAAAAAAGAAGCTTGGACTGTTTCAGAATTTTTTTTATTTGAAAATAAATAGGATGGAATCTGCTGTGTTTTTGTGCCAACAATTTATTGATTTTGACAGCAAAAAAATGCAAATCATAATGAAAGTTATGGAGATAAGCCTCAGATATCGTCTAAGTACTGACTGTAACGAAATGACTTCAGCAGTTGCAGCTGTGACTGCCATGTCAAAGGAGGAAACTGAGAAATCTGTCAGTTAAAACCATCCACTGTAAACAGTTTTAATATCTTATGTTCCGTAAGCACTTTCTGAACTTTTCAAAAGTATTTTATTTTTAATGTCAACCTTAGTTGAGCAAACTCACATTTTTAAGGCGTTCCAAGCTCAGTGACCTTTAAAAGATTTACAGGTTTACTTCAGTTGTTTTAGAATGAATGTCCACAAGAATGCTTATTACTTTCAGTGTTATTTGTGACATGAAAGCTGTGTTGCTGTCTCCTTCAAGTACGCCGTTCAGACACACACACACACACTGCTTGGTATCCAGATTATGCTGTGGTCGTTTTGGCACATGCACAGAACACAGGAAGAAAACCTGACCAACCTGTAGAAATGCAAGACAGTAATTTGAAAGTAATAAAATTCTGTTCATTTATTTCAGTTATTTTCAGCTGCCAACAGTAACAACTTTAGTCGACCTGGTTATGTTGTAACATGACAATCTGACATTATGTTGCATGACAATGCTGATTGGGATCAGAGAAGTTCCAGTAAACCCAGTGAGCACCTCATACAACCCCCAGCTGTCCTGACCTGACCTGTGACTCTCTCCTGGCCTCCCTCTGAGCAGGGCTGCCTGCTGTGACCCTGTAATGCCAACAGCCTTGTGCGGCAGGAACAGCCATCTGCAAGCCCATTGTGGTGATAATGGACTCCCACCTTCAGAATGAACTCACATGGAAATGGATGCATTCTAATGGAGACGTGCAAGATCCCCCCCCTGGCATCAGCACACCAGCTTATACTGGATAACCTTTTTAAGTCTCAGTTCTTCCTGTCCGCATCTCAATAGGCGTCAGAGGCTGACAGTGATCGTTCAACAATCAAACATTTTCAGTTCACTACTCACAAGACGCATCTGCTGAACCATGTCTCACAAAAAGACATCTTATTTGACTTATGATGAAGATTTGTTGCTTTGCAGAAAACTGAAAAGTAGTTACAGTAATCTCAGGCAAATATTCTAGTAATGAGTTAGGATCACTGAATGACGGCACACAAGAAAAATATTATAGTTGGAGCGGCCCAGTCAGAACTTGGAAAACAAAGATGCTTTGAAATGTGCTGAAGAAGGCTGTCTACCCTGCCCTCTATACTGTAGTGTACCTACAAGAATACAGCTGGGCCTTTTCTGAATATTGTGCAGAAGTGAACCACAGCTAACAGAAGTGCTTCCCTGAGGTTGGTGCAGCCATAGGAGGAGCAACGACCTATAATATGAATTTGATTCTTTACTTTGACGTCAAAGCGATTTACATGGAGAACACACGAACAATTATCAATCAATCAGTTTCTGTAAATTCTGAGTTACTGCAAACTAAGAGCCCTGATAAGACCTAACTTGTCAAGATAAAGAACATGCTAGGAATTTGTTAGGTGCTAGACAATTTCCGTGAATGCGTGTGTGTAGAGTCATCTGAAATACTTATTATTTATTATGAACAAGTGAGATTTCAAATGTCTTTAAGGCGGTGATAGTCTCGGCTAGTTGAATGGAGCAGGGCGAGTAATTCCACCAGCCAGGGACAACAGACTGGACTGGGATCGGAGACGCCGTGAAGAAGGGATTTTTAGTCAAGGCAATGTTTTAAAAATTTAAAAGCGAACATTACTAATGTTTGTGCATTATTAATCCAAGTGATGAACCATGATTAACTGTACCTGGAGCTTGAAAGATCAAACCACATTTTTAGAGCAAAGAATTCAAAAATGTGTCATTCCAAACAGTTCACATAGTTTTCCTGCTATTGTCTATGAAGCACTGGAACAGGAACACTTTCTGCAGAGCTCCTGAGGTTACTCAGCTCACTTACATCAAATGCAAGATAATTCAAGGTACGAAAACCTGCATGCTGTGGAGAAAAGCCGAATCTGTGATCAATGGTAGCTTTTTCCAATGGCGAGTTCAGTGAGAGGTCAAGAGAGGGGAATTACTACTTCATCTCTCGAGCAAAGTGTTTTTCAGTGTACATTTGCAGAATTTTCTCCTGACTTAAACAATGACTGTACATGCATGACTAGGATTAAAAGGAGACCTGTATATTAGTCACAGGATCTAAGAAATCTAAAAGTTTGATCAGACACACAAGTTAACTTGACTTGGTTACCAGCCCAAAAAATATCTGGCCTGGTTTTTAATCGTGACTTTTGAGGCAGTTCAAAGCAAAGCTAAATTTATTATCGTCATACTACTACTGATAGAAGATAGATATAGACTTAACCTAAATAATTTGCATGGCAGGGAAAAAAGAGTGAAACCCATCTGCTAAAGATAGTATATGAAAATCTGTTTCCACGGTGCATATGAAGAAGTAACACAGTAAGTCTAAAATGTCTCACACACAAAGTAGCTAAAAAAAGGACAGAACCTATTTTTCCACTAAATCTTTTTTCTGCTCTACTTCTAACAAGGAACAGCAGAAATTTTAAGTCACTTGTGTTTAACAAAAGGATCTTTGCATTAATTTGGCAGTATCCAGCTAATAATAAAAAACTCTGGCGCTTTGTTAATAGCGGTGGTGAAAATAGTTGCTGATGGGTTTCAGACCTCATGATTAACTGTGATCCAAACTTCTCCTGTGAAAGTGAATCTCTGTCACACTCTATTTTCCATTTGTCATTCATAGAAAAACTACTTTCCTGGTTTAAACTGTTGATCAGTGGGTGAAAACCTTTAGAAATGTTCATTAAAAGGGCCATATTTGGAAATAATATAATCAACATGACTATACCACGATGCCACAGTGTTACAGAAAGCAATATGTTCTTAATGGAACTAAATAAAAGCATTTGTCGACACTCTTTGATGATGGATAATGAATAATCATTTTATATTATGATTATAGGAATAATAGGCAAATAAAAAATAGCCATAATATATTGTCGTCTTGTACTGAGGATTTGACCTGCTGACAGTCACATTACAACATCAAATCAGTAGCCAGTGTTTTTTTCTTCTTTTACACACTATCTATCATCCATCTAAGTTAGGAAATATGCATGTTACTCAAATATGCTGCGCTTGGAAAAGGCAAAGACGCACTTTTACACACGCACACATAATTTGTATCGTTATCAGCAAACGCATGTATTTTCACTCTAAATAAATTCAAAGTCTGTCTCTTCTCAAACAGTAAAGGTCAAAAAATACACTTCAGGGGATTCACCAGGTTAAACAGTACCTTATTATTTGAGAGAAACTCTGAGGAAGACTCAGAGTGAAAGTGTTTAAGTGTGTTAAGCTGACAAATAATTGAAATAACATAATTGCTTACTTAAATCAATATTGATAATTAACTTGATCCTAAATAAGAAAAAAGTCATAGCTCAGTTTTTGAAAATGTACATTGTGTAATAATGTGAAATGTTAGTGCCAACAAGCTCACCTGCCATGAATAACCACGGCCAAGTCCAACACACAACTCCCTCGTTTACAGAGACTAAATGCTGAGGCAGGGAAGCAAAACAAACTAGTCCAAATATGAATATACTACAATGTTTTATCATTATTCAACCATCATGTAAATAACACCAGGGAAAAAAAGAAACTCTGCACTTGCTTAAAACTTCACAAATAACATAAAACCTCAGCACAGATATCATAAAAGGCCAACAAAAAAGGCGCAGATCATTGTTAGAACTTTCAAGAGCAATCGTCAAACATTTTTTTTCACAGGCATGACTAAATCATAGTTCAATCAATCTTTTTTATGTTACCCCACGTCAAATTAATTTCACTGGAAAATACTTTCTGTAAACGCGAATGCAAATTAGGTAATCAATTCAGTAAAAGAGTTTTTGCTGCCATTCAAACCAAGGTTTTGAAAAGATTCCCTGAACACTTGTTTCAAATAAGATCTACAGCGGAGGTGAGATAAGAATACGAGATGTAGCGGTTTGCTACAACTGACATTTGAGAAGGAGGCCATCCAGAGGATAAATGTCTGAGTGTGAGAGAGTGAACGTGTGACTGTGGGTGGGGGACAGCTGCTTCACTTCAAGTGTAAAGGTGTACATTTATTTTCAAGGTCCGACGGCAGCTAAAGGGTTAAAATGAAAGGCTGTCACCCATTCATAAGGTGATGTCTGATTGAGAGTGAGAGTGGCAGAGAAAATCTGAGGTGAAGGTGGAAAGGCATCAGTGAGGAAGGAAGCTGACGGTTGACAAGTTGTAGTGAGGGAAACTTCCTCCTGAGAAGAAGTGAGCAGTGAGTCAGACTGAAACCTGTCAACAACCAACGATCTGTCGCTTTGAGTCTGCAGCTCAATGAACAGTGACTGCTAGAGGGCTCAGCTTTTTCAAAACCCATCTCACACACACACACACACACACACACACACAATCTAACAAACAAAAACTCTTTTAATTTCTTGTAAAGCTGCTGAGACGTCGGCCTAACTGATCACATTTGATTTGGAAAATGTTTTAATTCCAGATGTTACATGAGGATTTGTGTACTGTCCTCAAAACTACACAGAGAGAAAAAAGACTTTCAAAAGCTGCAGAGAAAAAGTCGATGCTTTCAAAGCTGCCTTTTAAAGCAAACTCTTAATAAAAATTCATTTTAGAAATAAAACATGCCAAAGCACATTTGGAGAGGAAGAGAGCTGATGCAATCCCACTGCCTGATTTCAGCAAGTGTGTGTGTGTGTGTGTGTGTGTGTGTGAGACCAAATGTGCTTGAGTGTCAATGTCCGTGTGTGTGTGTATGAATGATAAACGGCACTCCCACCAGCAGGTGTGTCGAGGGCAGTTTCCAGCTGCAGCCCCTGGCATCTCTACAAGGACGTCCACTGTGGCACCCATCAGCACCCACACCCAGCACCAAGTCTGTTTCAACTTCTGTTACACATAGTTCTTCTTTTTCAGTCCTGAGGCTATGTCTCTGTGGGATTCATAAATTTCTCTTGAAAATGTTTTTTATTGTTTTACATTTTTTAACCTATTACGTTCATAATAACACACGTCTCTCAGGAACGCAAAATGACTTATAATTATAATGCATATTCTGTACTAGACTACAATACACTGATGCACTTTCCAGCTGGGCCTCCAACAAATACTGACACAAATAAATGTGAAATCTCCCACCGGTAACTGCAACTTGATTTCACTTCTTTCTTTCTTTCTCTTTTGCCTCGGTATAAACCCACCATGAAATAAGGCAGAGAGGAGCTTTCGCTGATAGACGAGTTCATCGTGTCCTGTGAAGCAGCCAGAACATGTTCATGCCCATAGTCATCCAGTGGAAAAAAACAAGCCATTAATCAACATTGCAGACTATTAAAGTGTAATGTGTGTATGAAGGAAACAAAATCACAAATTCAAGGTCTGAAGCAGGTATTTCTAGCTAAATATGCAGGATTCATCCTCCAAAACCATGTTTTGCTCAAAGTCAAGTCTGGTTCTGTGTGACCTTCATCAGAGTCATGAGGAGGAGGAGGAGCAGGCCTTTCTCACACAAAAGAAACAGAATATACCTGAATGCCCCATAACCAAAAAAAGGCTCCTCAACCGTCAAGTTCTGCATTAACTCTTTCATGTGTGATGGCTGTACACTCCACAGGGTACTTTTGGTGAGACACACACGCAAGCACAAGTTGAGGCTTACTCACCCAATGAGGGAGACCATCTGTTCCACTATGTGCCTGCTGAAGGTGACGATCACAAACAGTTTCTGTATGACAAAGAAACACACAGAGAAAGAACGAGTCACTCAGTGAACCATGAGGTCACTGTTGAGAGGCAATATAAGGCGGCGTGTGATCATAGTTTTAATCAGTAATTCCTTAACTCCCCCTCATGCACCATTATGCCCGAGCACCATCAAGTGTCCCTGTTTGGTCTAGAAGCAGCCATGAAGACGCCCTTTTGTCATAGAGGGCACAAAATAAAAGCCTCTATGACACACCACCACCACGCTGGGTACACTGGGTCAGCATATTACACCAGCTGTGTGTGTGGACAGGATGGACGGATAGAGATGTGGAGGAGATATGTCACTGCTTTACAGGGGGGTCTAGAAGCTGGCTCCTGTCCAGTCTGACTCCTGCTTACTCATAGAGCCAGAAGGGACAGACTGGCTCCTTCTGTCTCATATCGACCCGTGTTCTCCTGCAAGGGGGAAGGAACATGAACCCACTAATTGACCAACATTTTCAAGTTCCTTTACTTGCCCTCTGAGTTGTTCTAAGTTATTGTATTCTCATAAACAAACATGCATTTTAGACACAAAAAATGTGGTTTGACCCAGCAACATCTAGGTTGCCTTCAACATGCCATTAGAAAGGCTAAACCCAACAGAGCTTCTGGCGGGTGCATCATTACAAACTCATGTTGTGCAGAAAAGGATTGTTTAAACCCACAGAACTTAAAAAAATTCTGATCCCAAGGTTTCCAAAGATACTAAATATATGCTCCTGAATTACAGGGAAAAGTGTATAAAATGATACACGAGACATAGAGAATTTTCCATTTTGTGTAATGACAGAGCCGTAAAAATGTCATCCCAGATTTGAATATTTCACTCGATATAACTGCGTAGCTTCAGTTAGGTGCTGGGACACATTCAGTGGCCAGTGTCTCAAATAATAGTGCTATATTAGACAAGCTCCTCACATTCTCGTCTTTTGCACCAAAGGGAGTGCACTCCAATTTCTTTGTACCCTGTACAATGACAACAAAGGCTATTCTATTCTAAATAGGCAGTTCCATTATTTCTATATTATATGATGAAGTTTTCAAAGTGGGTAACTATAAATTGGTCTGTTTTTTTTGGTAGGATATTGGCAAATATTTAGTGAGAATCACAATCAATAAACAATGAGGAATCAATGTGGAATTTGTACATCTACATGAAACGACATGAAACACTTGCTACCTGCATGGTACATTTAAAAGTGTATGGGTGCAAAAATAAACGTGACAGCTGCTGTCAGTGCAACACCCTGAATATTTAAATGGTTAAACTGAAGATAACTCTGTACCAGGAAACGCCAACTATTTTCATTTCATGTGACAGTAGCCTTTGATCAGTGCTTTGTTACAGTATTCTTTGTAAGTTTATGTTATAGTTTGCTTTTGGTTTGTGGGGGTGTTAATCCTCGGGATGACAGTGTGGGTTAAACAGAAATGAAAGACTTGGAGGCAAAATGTTGGCAATGTCACAAATATAACAAAACTCTGGCATCAAAACTGGCAACAATAAAAAAAACCATTTTGCTATTGCATCATTTCTGTGTCCCACACAAAGTCACCGCGGGATGGAACTGTAAATCACCTGACTGTAGCTTTTAATCTCCGCATCAGTTGGAGTAACGCACTTAAATATTTCATATGAGCACAAATCTTCCTAACAGACAGCGACAACTGATTTGTCATTCCACAGAAGGCGAGGAGGAAGGGGCAGCATGGCCGACACAGGAAAGCTGACTAAGATGCCTCAAATGTGTCTGCTCGGAAACGGAGGCTGACATGGTCTTGACTCGCTAATTTCAGATATCTGATGATGCAGATTAGGGCTGAGCATTTCTCAGCCATTAGTATTTTGTCACACAAACACATACCAACTAGGACAAAATATTGCATCAGCTCTCAGTTGGCCCACGTATTATCAAGAACCAGGCACTAAATGAATTAACAGTAATATGGAAGTGAGAGACACTTCCATATTACTGCGTGAAAAGGTTGGAAAATAACAATGATCCTGTTGAACGTCGTCTATATGAACTATGTGTGCTGCCCCTGCCACACCTGTCCTGAGCAGGATCACCTCTCTCCAGGGGCCAAAATGTGTATTTCCATGAGATCAGTCATCATCCTCAGGTAACCCGCTGCGTCACAAAGCAGCTGACGTGGGCCATTCAACAGCACACATTCAGTCGTGGAGTTAATGAGAATAAAAGAAGGAAGCAGAGAAGAAAAGCTTGTCCTTGGAGACTAGTGAGAACACACCTGAAGCACAGGTACAAACCCAGATCAAAACACAAGCTTTGAAGCATTTTACGCCCACGCACACACAAACACACACCGCAAGCACCAAAATCCCCTTTTGTTCCCTCTTGGCCCATGAGGGAGAGCGTCACCTGCTCTCCAGTGTGCTTTTCCATATTCTGCCCACACACTGCAAACTATTGAATTAAAAGCAAAACCTTGATGAAAAATTGCAGCTTCAGGAAGAACTGTAGACCCCAAACGTGACTGTATGAGTCTTTCTTTCTCTGAGACGTGGAGGGACACATCTCAGTTGATTGGGGCCCCGGGGACCCTTATGTGTAATGTGGTTGTGTGTGTATGTGTGATCGTGCCTGTTTCCCGCCTTCTCCATCACCTCCCACAGTCAACGATTATCTGCTTTAGCTTTAGCAACCCCACCTCATGAACGTTTTCCGTAGTTTGATGAACATGCTTTTAACCCTTTTCACTCCTCTTTGTGTCACAGTGATCATATTCCAGTATTTGCTCACAAAACAGAAAGTCAGACCCCTGACGGTAAGCACAGACACACTGAATACGTCTGGGGGAAAACTCAGGATTTTCCAGGATTAGGAAAAAAACATTAGTGATGCCAAAACTCCTACCAGCACTGTCATAAGTTCTCAATCTGCTGTAGTCTGACCAGTACACAGTGCAATGTAGTGAGGCTGCTGCAGCTGCAGTCACAAAATGGTTGACTCCCCCTACTTTGCACAAAATGGCCTCCTCAATAGCAGCTGAGTTCCAGAAAAAAAAGCAGAGTATGAGTGTGATCCCTTGTTTAAGACACTATGTGATCTCCATTTAGCACATATAGATGTTTTCAGTAGAAAAGGAAAAAGCTGGGTGCTTTATATCAAGTGGTCTAAACGTGTGCTTTACTTGGTCAGTACACAAGAACAAAGGAAAAGAAATGTTGTTGCATTATTTATATGAATTTATATGGATCAACTTTAACTTACCTGAATGTGCATTTTGATAACTGCTTTCCCAATTAGTGTTGCACCAAAAAACGTCCAGAATGGAACCAGAAAGTGTCCACATGTTATTCCTGCCAAGTCAAACAACGGATTTGGTATCTGGGGAGAAGCAATACCCATGATTAGACACAGTGTGTATTTACTCAGAGAAATACAGAACACGTTTTAGGCGAAGTGTATAGGAAACAATGTAAAAAACATATTAAAAATATGCATGTATTATCCTAACATCTGTATAGGTATGATATAAAGCTAAGAACTGAACGTCATTCATGCACATTTGAGAAGTATCAAATATGTGTCACATCTCAAATGTACATTTTAGAATATATAGACATTTTTGTTTATAGTGTATTTTGAACATACATTAACAGCAATTTTCCCGGTGATGTACAAATGTCAATATAGGATTCATTTGAACTTTATAAAACATATTTTGACTAACAGCTCCATAGCAGGGTCAAAGAATATATTCCACAAAAACTAAAACAAAATAAATCAACATGAACACACTTACTGAAGCGCAGGCTAAAATCCCAAGGAACCCAACCTTCTGGATGAGTTTCTGCACTGCTACTTTTGCACTAGTAACAAAGTCCTGAAAAAAGTCAAGAGTAAGAAAAATGTGGGATTACATTTTCTACAGTAGACCTCTTCATGTTTGGTTGACATTGAGCACACTGTGTATGCATACTGTTTGTGTAGTGTGGACAAAGCTTAAACAGGACAATCCTGGTCCCAGGTTGAACCATTTCGTTTATTTATTTCTGTACATACTTGCATACTTTACACGTCATCTTAATAATTATCACATTATGTCAGAGTAATAATGAGTTATAATTTACTTAAATTTCAGAATAATAGCTAAAATTACTGGGATCCAAATAATCTGTTCGGCCACAGAAATCATGAATTAAAGACAGCAAGGGTAGATTAGTGCAAAGAGATGTATTTGTGAAACAGGGAATATTATGGATTATTATGCAGCGCTATAGCTGCAATGTTTTTTAGAAGACACTTTAATAAAAGCCATTCAAATGTCATAATCAAACAAATAATGAATTTGAAATAACGTCTTAATTTGGGATGACATTGTGTAATAATCACAGATCTGCTAGAAAGATTTCACCACCATCTCTGAATGTTAATGGTAAATTACTGTCTTGGTACCGATACTAACACCTTTCATTTCATATCTAAAAACGTATTAGTAGTTCAGGGAAACGAAAAATTGAAAAATAAACAGTTTTTCCTACATGTGCACTTTTCCAAATGTGTCCAAAGCAATGGCAAATCTTCCTCCTGCAGCAGCTGCAGCAGGAAGATTCACTACCTACTGCAAATGCTCCCTAAATAAAAACTAAATGATTTTTGAAAATAGCAGGTAAAAAACCAAATAATTAGACCCTTAGAAATTAGATACACAGCAGTGCAAACCTTTTAGAACTTGAAAATGTGTACCTTTTAATTGATTTTGCATCAGAGTGATTTTCTGTCAAGTAAATCTACAAATCTTTGTTTCTCAATCCTGATTAATTTAACATATAAAATATCTCTGTACGTGAATACTTATGCATGTTCTTTACAATATTTACAGCGCATTCCTTCTGATGTATACATATTTTTCCAAATAAATGTGAAAATATGTCTGATGAGAAAAAATTTGCTGATGGAAAAGATCATATTTATCACAAAAAATATGAACTCACCTAAGAAAAAACATATTTAGAGGAAAATATATTTATTCAAATGTCTAAATAAAAAAAGTTAGGTTTCAAGAATTCATCAGATCTTACACTGAACTCATGACACTCACCCCAACAAGTTCGCAGCAGAAATGCTCTGATTCACCTGCTACACATTCTAAAATAATTACAACGCTCATCTCTAAAGCATGCTTCTTCATTGTGGGAGACTTATAAACTGGTTTTAGCATGTCTCTATCTTACCTCTAGTTTTTAATTCCATTGTCACTGGGAACGTGAGAACAAGACAACAGGCTCTGGTCATTCCAGTGACTCACAAGTTCTTATTTTTCCTGCTGGTCTTGCCCTAACCCTCCTGACAGATCCACAAAAGCCTCTTTTCACAGTAATGACACAGATTTTTCCCCAATATGTCTTTTCTGGGAAAAGGACCTTTAATCTGTTTGGATTTTATTTAAACCTGTTCTGGGAACACACCGGGAATGCAAAGGAAACCCTTCATCCAGGACCTTTCAATTTTTGGGAAGAAACCATCATCTAGGTAAATTATATAAAAATGCTTCCAAAACATGCTGGATTAGCCACTGTTACATGAAAACTAATTATATTTTGCATAGAAATTATGAGATTCTCAATTGATGTCATAACTCCTGGAATAATTAAACTAAATGAGGGAACTTTGCATTCTCCAAATATTCACTTAAACTGTTTTATTCACAGGGCCTTAATAATTAAATAATTAATCTGTTGTCAGTGGAGAACACAGACTTTTCAGCCAAAAAGTGCACAATAACTTTCATTCGTTAGTATTTATACATTTGAACTTTTTTAAAAGTTGCTGCACTTTTATCGTGTGAAACAATAAGATAATTCTTCGTTTGCAAAGTTAGTGGATTTTTTTGTGGTAATACTGTCCCCATATTTAAATATGCAGAATTCCTTCATATGTTTATGCTATACATTAATAATAACCATTTATGTATTATTTTTATCATATTATATGTGTACTTTGTTTTACGCACACCCCTTTAAAAGGCACTTTTGTCCCTTTAGTACTTAAATAAATATTCAGCAGAATAAATACTATTTGTTTCTTCATAGAAAATACACTAAAAAATAGGACATTTCGGTGGTTTAATTTAAATCTGTGACGGCTGCAGTCAAAACTATACACATTATAGTTTGCTTTTGATATATAAATGTATTTAGATATTTTACATTAACATCATTTGTAGCTTCCACATAAGAATTTAGGCTCATTACATTTTTACAATCAGAATATTTTTAATGCAAAAACTTCACATTCATTCGTTTTATGTGAAAATATATTTTTCTGTAGGCTTTTATAAACTCAACTAACAAAATGACTGATGATGTTGACACAAAATTATGTTGGTATTAAAGTTAATATTGACCTTACAACACTTATAAAATTCTGTTTTCCCTAAAAGCAAATTCGTAATGTTTTTTTTTAAATGTTTTAAGTATTTGCAAATTGCATGATACATTTTATATTGAAAGCCTAATATAAACTGTGTTCAGTGGACTGTCTGCAATTATATTTAATCAAAATATCCTGAAGAATATTTCCTGTATGTAGAGTACAGTTCTTTATCCTAAAAAAAATCTTTTTTATCACTTAAAACAATACAACTACTAATTAACTAAAAGGGAAATCGGAGAGAAATTACATTTAATATAAAAAACTAGAAGAAATGTTTGCTTTTTTATGGTAAGGCCTCTGTAGCTGAAAGATATTAATTTGAAAAAATGTTGAGAAGGAGGGGGCTGGCAATACATGATCATACCTAATATGGTCAACAAAACCAGTACAGTGCTGATGACATTCTTTATGGGGTGCAACCCAGTGGACAGGAAATTTGAGAGACATGGGAGGTCCCCTAATAAGGTGGTGGTGGGGGGAGCAAAGGGATTCAGCATCTGATTGGTTTACAATTTGAATTTCTGCCTTCCCTGACATCCAATCATCGAGGTTTCTCGTCGAACGAGCCTGTAGTTTTATTTCTAGCCAGTCCTCGTGTGTGCATACTTGTGTGTTTGTGTGTGTGAGTTGCTCCGCTGGTGGAAGACAGGGAGGGAAAGAATGTGTTGAAAATGGCAACAGTACAATTGAACCTCTGAGGACTATGTCCACAACAGGGACACCTGACAGTCACTGGTAATCCAGCACAGGCCGAACCCTGCAGAACCCTTCAGTGCCATGGAGACGGCCCATGAATCCCATTTATTTTCTGACATCATGACACATGCATTGTTTGCATTTAATGCAGTAGCGGCACTTTTTTGGCTCATGCTATGAGATTGAGCATAAAAATATCACCGCAGTGTGAACAAAGGGTCCATGTGGAGGTGAGGGGAGGGCAAAGAAGGGTGTGTTGCGTGTGTGTGATCTTGTGACACTGTCATTTACTAGAGCTGAACTCTGTTGGACTTGGACTAGCTCTACTCTGCATTTCTGGACCAGAGAAGCATCTATCTTGGATGGCTGGGGTTCAGACATCCAGACTCTGTTGTTGGCGGCTTATGGTAAATCACCATCTTTGCCAGGCGGCTTGCCAAGGGCTGACTGCCACCACACCAACCCCCACCCTTCCTCTACCCCCATCACCCCCCAGCCTGTATGGTTGGGCTTAGTGCAATTGCACTTGGTAAGATCTTGTCAAGGGTGCAGCGTCATTAAAACCATAAAGGTTTTGGTTCCAAGTTTGGCTGTTTTCCACCCGTGCTTTAATCAGCAGGCTGCGCAGTCACCCCACATGGAGCCAGTCTCTTTGGGGAATAAAACTCGTGTCTGATCTGTTACAGAATTGGATATTTAAACACTTATGATGGCCAGATAAGCCAATTGCTCAACATGTTACTGGTATTATCTTCTAATTTCTATACACTGTTCCCACTGTGTGTTACATAAACATTTATTACTTATTTGGAAAAATGAATAAACTATATATAAATATAGAAAACATAGAGGTTTAGAAATGAACAGACACAACAATGACGCACCACTGCAAACATAAGAAATGTACCACGCGTGTTTTCAATTAAACACAGAAAATGTAATGTAAAGGAATTCAAGCACATACTGGAAATATACCACCAGGTTGACAGCAGTAAACATATTATTAAGTCTATATGTACCAAAGCACATTCTGTATTCAAATGTTATTCGTGAGCTCTACATTTAACATGACAGTTTGAAAATGTGGTTACAGTTACCAGGTGATGACAGTTATTAGAAATATCCACGGGGGAAAAACCCGAGAGAAAGCAGTTCTTTAACTTGATCCACAAACTCCAACAAATTAACAGTTTTTTTATTTTAAGCAGCAGTTTTACTAAATGTAGTAAATGTAAACAAGGGGACTTGTATTATGTTTTTGCAATTAGTATAATTAGTTTTGACTGTGTTTCATCTACAGTGCATTATTGTATGATGTGGTATCTCTGTTGCTGAGAGGGTTTTTTCACAAAAAGCTGAATTTTTATTGTGAACACGCTTCAGGCTTTGGTGGTACTGATGGGGTACAGAGTTCAGACATAGACAAAAAGCAGGCAGCAACAAGGCAATCTGCTCCATGTGGAAAATTAAAGTGTCAGACAAGGAAAAATCTATGCATAGCCTATACACAAGTGAACACCCACGCACATTTTTTCTTTCCCGCTCTCAGTGTTTTCTTTTTTTTCTCAATGAAAGTCTTTCAAACAGAAGACACGCATCTCCGCTGTGAGCCCCCCGACATGATGACGGCTAAAGTTCATCTCATTAACTCCTGACAAGCCCACGCCCGCGCTGTCTGGTACAGGAAGTGGAGTGATTATAGAGTCCTGACGCAATCGAAGTTACAGTCCCCTTTCATGAAAAAAGAATTAAGTAAAAAGAAGAGCTACACATTCACATCTATCTAGACACACACACAAATGCAGACAAAAAAATGCACCCCTGAGTCCACGTTGACAAATTCTTTAACAAGCTGTGGTTAAAGGGAAGCTGGTTTTACTCTGACTCACCCCCCTCCTTTCAAACAGTTTACTGGAAATAAAGAGGGAGGAGGAGGGAGGGGGCACTTTCAGAGAAGTCACGTGACGGGGCCGGGCAAACCACAGCACAGAGAGCCTTTTAGTGCAGTAGGCCAGGGGGGAAGGCATACGCCCAGCGCAGATGGCCCTGATTTGAGTTACAGGAGATACGATCCTGGGAGTTGGCAATCAAGAATTCACAGCCTGTTAACCATTTCCATGCCGGATGAAAAAAAAAAACCCACACGCACAAGCCAGAAAATAATGTCATTATCAGGTTACAAGCCATCGCATACTCGATCCATGTGAGATGCTCCGACATGGCCTGTGTCAATACTGAGGGAGGGTTCCTCTTCTGGACACGGAGTGCTCTCGTACAGAGCTCAAGATTTAAGAGGGGAAAAAGACTGATCTTCATGACATCAGCGTCTGGAGCTGTTAGAAAAAGCATGACTTCATTATTCTTGAATAGCTCTCTTGAATGAATGAGGAAAAAAAACAACGTGCTCTGCTGCCGTGCATCACATGCACTTGTGGCAGGAAGTTGGCGCGTGCAGGCTGGGAGAAATACCACTGGGTTTAGGTCAAACTGCTGGCACCTACAAACCTCTGTGACTTGATCGGACGGGACGAAGGCAGCATCCTAATCCAGCTCTGCTGCTGCTGTGTGTGGGAATGTGTGTGGAAGGGGACAGGGTTGAATTGGGGGGTGGGGGGGTCACATCCTTGATGACAAAATTTAACCACTTCCTGTTTAAACACAATGATCCAACGATACCAGAGTTTTTAAAATCCAATCCCAGTGGAGCCTGTTTCCACTTTGGTCTACAACTATTGCTTTTCAGCTTTCAATCAAAAACTCAGACACAAATCCACAGCAGATAAAAGACTCCGTGTGCACCTCAGAAGGTGAAAAAAGCAGACACGTGAAAATCAGAGAGGTGTTGCGGGATCTTCTTGAGGTAAAGAGGGAACCCTGGGAACATCCGAGTTACGGTAAAAGCCCTGATGAGAAAAAAATGTTTCCGTATGTGGCAGGTCCTCCCCGGTACAAGCAACCTGCCTTCAGATGCTGTCCAATCAAGCGAGCACGCATTACATACATACATACACACAGCTGCTAAATATCAAGCGTGAGAGGGAGAGAAAGAGCAATGCGCAGTGAGAGACGCGCACAGTGCATGAGAAAGAATGAGCATAGGAACAGAGGGACAGAAAAAGAAACAGTGTCAGAGAGAGAGCAAGACTTGCAACTGAGACAGCAGCATGCACCGTCACTCCTAATCTGCCTGTGCACGGATGCGAGACAAACAAGCGATGCTCCTCCTGCGTCACTGTGTTAATTTGTTTGGGAAAAGACACGTAGGAGCTCCTCACTGCTCAGATGATCACTTAAACAAACTCTCCTCTTCACCACGCTGTTCATGTGTCTCTTTGCTTTTTTTCCACGGTTTGGGGGGGAAGCACCGCTCTATCAGTAAGTGATGTCAGAGCTTCGTTCGCACACATGCGGCGCCAGGGCTGCCAACCTACCCAGCTGTCCGGAGCATTAGTAGCAGTGGACCTTACAGAAGATGCCCTGCTGCATAGTAAACAGCAGCACGCGTGCTGCTCGCCACATGTTTCGTGACTTCCTTGTGTTTCAGTATAACTAGCTTGAAAGGTTATGTGCCAGGAGTCAAAATGTGATAATGAAAAACGCTGTTAATGCGATATTTACACACATGCAGCAAATCTACAGAACTGAAAGTATCCTATACCAGGACTGCTTTCACCTCAAAGTGCCTGATAATGTAGTTGTATCAAAGAAAGTAGTGCGACGATGGATTGCTGACCAGGCAAGAAGTTTCTTTGTGGTGTTATGTGGGTAAAAAGTGACCAGTTGACTTGGTAAGACCTATGACCAGTGCTTTCATTGCAGGATTTTTTAAATCCTATTTGAGTTACTAGATGATCAAAAAAAGCGTGCCAGACAAAACGATTCATACCTAAACCATAATCGGACTGTTACTAATCCTGAAAAGTGAAATGCATACAGTAAACAGAAAGAAACATTCCTTAGACACATTGAGTAATCCCTTATATCAAGAATACCCACATTAAAACAGGGCATTTATATTTTAACAGTCTGCTACTGTTAGCTACAGTTTATTTGCAAATGCAAGAATGAGTGAAAAAACCCATTTGTGGATGCAGTGTTTTACTACACTTGACCTGTCTGACTGTTTGACCCGAACTGTTGGGGAGAGAAAAGCATTCCTGAGGATGAAGACTATTAGGACAGATGAAACATCTTTACAAAACCACACACACATCCTCTTTTAGTTCTCTTCTTCTATTCGTGATCGCAAGAGGCTGGAAAAATAAATATTTACAGGGAGCTGTTAGGCATTGTTGAAACTTTTGCAGGGATGTTTGATATGTAAACACTTTTTACAGGAATTTCAACAACGAATTTCAACGACCGGATGTGGCGGGAACATTAAACTTGAGTGCATCATTACTGTTCTCTTAGTCATAATGTTGAGAAAGGACCTGATTCCTCCTGCACCGATGAGACATGGGGCTTGGTCAGACTCACACAATGTTGTAAGTCTGCCACACACGCACACACACATCTAGGGAGCCTGCAGTGACCTGAGAGTTGAAGATAGTGAATGAAGCTGTATGTCACCTGCGCAGACTGAGTTTGGTCCTGCATCTCCTCAAATTTCTGATAATCGTCGTCGTCAGGGTCTGTGCCAGACAGGCGCGCTGCGCGGGCCATGAAGTAGGGAGGAAGCTCTCCTATGGCTGTACCAGCACCCTGCTCAGACAGAAACAAGCACACAGAGAAGGTTCATTAATGCTGCTCATATGCTGGAATTTAGCACACCCTGGTGTGATATGCTGCCTTATGCTGTTAAAAAACATACTCACTTTAAAAAAATTAAAAAGTGAGTCAGTTGTAGTACAAGTTGTTTACGTGTATGGACTTTATTATTTTGTATTTAGGTGTTGCACTTGATTTTATTGCTTATAAAATCCTGCATTAGGTTTTTCTGTTGTAAAAATGGTTTGTTTGTTTTAGTATGATGTTAATTATTAAAAAGAAACATGCAAACATGGGCTCTAGAGGGTTAATGGAGCAAAAATATCAATATCCACTATGCAAAGGAGCTTGCACTGCTTGACGTCTGGGATTGTGCGATCAGCTTAATAGGAACAAAACGGAAAGGGTTTATGAGAACAAAAATCCTTCAGATTATTAAACGATCATAGACACATAAAACACGGGCCAAGGAAAGGTGAAAAACCAGATGCCACCTCTAACCAGCAAATCAACTCACTGCACCGCTAACTGCTCTGTTTCAATCCACTCTGGACATGTGGAATCCAGTGTTTCTGGGAAATTTAAGAAGTGCTAACAAGCCCAGGGGGGTCTAAAGGAACCAGGATATCAATATCTGACAGCCAAAAGCAGCTTGTAGCCGTAAAGCACAGGAGCCTGTGTGATGAAGGGGGTTTAGCTGAGGAAAGCGGAAGTGATTTGAGCAGAATAAATCCTCAGTACTTGGATCGGTTCATGAAGTTCATACAGCCAAAACATGAGGACACGGAGGGAGTGTGGGGGGGCTGAGGGTTACAGACTTAATTAACACAATGAAAACTGCCGCCAAGAAATGCAGTGTTTTTGGAGGTGCACACAGCCCATTACTTTAATGTATCAGGGGGAAAGTAGGGGTGAAAGGGAGATGAGAGGAGATGTTGAGGATATAATTAGTGTAAGTTACAATTACAAAAGGCATATGAATGATTCCTAACATCCTACAATGCACACAAAACTTAATATTTAGTAGTGAGCTGCCTAGGTGGAACATACACAAAATCACAGCTTCAATCTCTCTCCCAGAAGAACATAACTGATTAATCGTAGCCACGTTACTTGCATGTAGGTGGTTGGCTGAGCCAGAAGATGATTAGTGGGTAGTTAGGAACCATGGCAGCGACAACAAGCCCAAACAATCATTCTCAGGAGGCGGTGCTATCCCAAAACCTGGCAGACTGCATCTTTAATCTGGACACTCTCCTCTCTTGTTAACACTGCAGTCTTTGAAGAAATCTGCCAGTTCTCATAATGGAGATGTGCCTTAATCTTCCTGGCAGCTGCTCCATTGTTTTTGAGTGTGCATGCGGCTGTGTGTGTGTTTGCATTGTGAAGGAGGCCGTGAAATATGCCCGTCTGCCCAGTGGCAGTGTTTGAAGTGCAGCACTTCAGGGAGCGGCAGTAGTGGACAGAGAGATTTCAAGAGGTAAATAAAAAAATACAAAAGGAGAGGAGGACAGAGAATTGAGAGAGGAGGAGGAGAAGAGGTAATGGCATGGAATGTCACCAGTGTATTCAGAAGGTGAGATGCTGCCAAGAGGAGTAGGCGGGGTTGTTAGCAGGGGTACTCTGAAACCGTGGGCACAACAGGTGTCTGCAACTGTAGATCTGACAATCCTCAGCCTGGCACAGCCCAGCTGAGGTTACAGGGGTGCTGTGGCAAGTCCAAGGGGGGCACACACACCCACAAACACAGACTCCTATATCACTCCTATGCTGCTGGTGTGGCTGCAGCTTGTCTCAGGGGAAATATGATTCCATTCAGAGCCAGAAAGACGAACATGCTGCTAAAGTTTTTCTTTACATGCTCACATATTGAATGGAAGATATGTTTTATGGTTCAAAGTTGAAGATCGCATAATGACCTTTTCTAATATTCCTACTAATTTAGTTTAGCATGTACATACAGAACATGTTTATAGTGTGTACTGGGTATATTACAAACAATAAGAAGGCCTGAAGGTCAGTTACAGTAGTGAGCAGGTTATGGAAAGCCTATAAAATGTCAGTTCTCCTCACTGTTTGTATAACTATGTTATTATAACCTTGCTTGTAAAAAGCGCAATAAAAATTTATTAAAATCTAAAACCTGCCAAGTTCCTGTAAGGCCCCCATAATGAAGTAGCTGAAGATATGTATTTCCCTGTCACCTCAGTACCTTCCTTCCATTATGCAGAACAAGGAAACAGATAACAAAGACTGATGAAACTCATATCACGTGGCAGTTCTCTTTTCTCACTGTTCAGCAGTTCTGTCTTTATCATGATTAAAAAAAACAATTGACAATAACAGTAAACATGAAACAATTCTGTAGTTATAAAGAAGTCACTTCTGGATCATTGTGGTGCATATCTGTTGATTTTTATGTGTCCTGCATCTGTGTGTAAGAGCACAAGCACTGATGGATTCGTGATCATTCTGAGACAAGTGTGAGTCACTGATAAATGCCCCCTGTCTAAGCATAACTCAACCTTTAGTAGGCTGTTCTTTCTCTAAGTCCAACCTTTAAAAAGAAAATAATATTATAAATGTTACCTCCACACAGTATTCAGAGGTGTGTTCTGGTCCTGAAAACACTTAGCCTTTAGACAGAAAGTACATAGTAAACTGAAAATATTTAATCTTTCTCAGCAGCCACAAGGCTGGTTAGAGGTGTGAAACCACTGAAGCTACATGGGGGAAATTCACGCTAAGGAGCTGGGGTTTCCCAGCAAATGAATTATCAATGAATTCAATTGTCACTTACAGTATGAATGCAAATTTGTTTCATTTTTACCATGAACATTTACTCATAGAGGTTACTGTATAAACTATAAAATCTGCGTCTAGCAGGAAAAAGTCATAGTGTTATTCAGGCATGTGTACTTCTACAAGTCTTTGGCATGTATAGTTTGTCCCAGCCATTGGCAAATAAAGTCTCTAAAAACCTTCAATTTTGGTAATTTTCATGTTTCTACCACCCTCTGTGTAATGACACCGTTCAAAAGCCACTGGATAAATTCAAAAATGCTTGGTGGTGAACCTGAAAACATGACTATTTTCCTTCTAAGAAATATGGGATATATATATATATATATATATACACACATATATACATGGGAGATTTGAGCTTTCCACCTGACAGCAACAATATTTGAAAGTACATACACTGAATACCAGTCAAAATGGTGGCACATGTGCAAGGTCACTGCACACGCCTCCTGCGTTCTCTTGCTAACTAACTGGTCTACCATATGCTCTGCCAGCGCACTTACCCACATACAAGCTTCCAAGCGGACTTTGGAGATGATGGTCCAAAGAGAGATACTTTCAAGGAGAGCGGCTGACCCAATCCCTGGGGCCACCCCTGTGGCCTCTACGCCCACCTGCTCAACATCTGAGCCTTGTTTTGGTGCTTCATGCTGGGGACAGACAATTTGGTCGGGATAGGGTGGTTCGGGGAAATCCACAGAGCCACATTCGTAGGCTGCCAGGGTCACTGATGCTATGTGTGGTCCCTGAGAAACAGAGAGTGGAGAAGAGGGAGGAAGATGAATAGAAAATGAATTAAAAAGAGAGTGGGAGCTAATCCACCTATTGGAAGTAGTTTTGAGTCAGTGGAAGAACCCTTCGTTTTTAGCGTAGTAAGAAAGTGATAGCAGTGAGTCAACCACTGATTGATAAAACAATGACAGTTAAATGTGGGCCAATATCTAAACTGTGGTGTTCCTGTAGTTCCTACAGCAGTGAAACCCTTCCTTGCTTTCAACTAGACATTTGCATAAAGAGTGAATCTGCCTTCTGCTTTTCCGCTTGCTGTATAAGCACAGAAAACGCACATCACATAACTGTGATGATTAAACTGGAATGTTATGCAAAAAGCTTAAAATGTGGTTTTTAAACCAGTCATGTATGTGCCAAGTGAAAAATATACTTTCAAAAATGAAAACAAAGATAAGCTGTGAAAGGAGCAGGACCTTTGCTTACTGTACCAAGATCTTCTCAAAATCCTGACAAAAACATTCACAGAAGTTACAAAAAATGGATTATTTTCTTCAAACTTTAAACCACTCAACCGGTTTAAAAGCATTATAGCTAGTATTTTACAAATGTTATTAAAGAAAATAAGTGTTGTTGCCTTCAGCCTGCACTTCATTCCCTCCTGGCAACTAGGGACAGAACAGGCCCAAACGTGAGTTCAAACGAATACAGAGGCAAGCCACAGAGAAACCCACTGCAGCCAGAAGCCAGATGGAGTGAAGTGTTACTGGAAATCTGTGTATGCATGCTAAATGTCTCTTCTGCCTTAGGCTTATTTTGGAAGCATGGCTCACAGATTATAACTGTATAGAGACAAAAGAGACCACTTCCTGGTTTTTCTTTTGTTCAGTCCACGTGTATCTGGGAAGGTGACAGAGAGAGACACACACAGACAGTCCCAGTGCTTCTTTCTACACTGCAAACTTTCTGGATTTAAGAAATACATGACACACGTAATGAAAATAGCTTAGCTACATGTCTACTGAACTCTTTGTGTTGGTTTCAGTTTTAGTCTGATTCTGGGCAGACATTGTTTCATTAAAAACAAGAGATAGCAGGGAAGAAATCTACCTGAGGAAATCAGGTTCCTCTAGTCCCCTAGCCCGATTACAGAAACCACATTTCCCATTTACATGACAGTTAAGAGATCAGATTTCTTAAGAAAGGCGACTGTAACTTGCTATTTTAATGTCATCGATCATCATCAGTCATTAAACTCTCTGTTTATAGATGTTTTCTCATATAAATCTGGACAGTGTGCGGTCACAGATGTAGCACACAGTGGGAGCTGTGAGTCCAGGTAACCTCTGGGCCATCTGACCGAGTGTGAAATGTGATTACTGGTTTGCTGAACGAGTTACAAAAAGTCTAAAAATGTCCCCGTGCTCCCTATTTCACTATGCAAGTTCTGCAGCAGTAATTCAGTTATCAAATATGTTATCTGAGAGGAACAAGGAAATTATTTGTTTCGGGTGACAGCACATGTTTGTCTAGCTTTTACGCTGAACAGGATCCAGTCAGGAAGAAAAGGTTTTTCAACTTTGCACTTCCTCTTCAAAAATGCTTGTCACACACAAAACAATGATGTGAATGGATCTGAAAGGACCAATATGATCAAACAAGTCAGTAATGTAATGCCTGTAAATAAAGGTTGGGCCACAGAGTGGGCTGATGCAGGCTGCGTGTACTCTGTCAATTCTATGTGTTTACACGCATGGGTATGTGTGTGTAGGAAGGGTGCTCCCAGTGACGCACAATGCCAGTTTGGCATTATGCAATATAGCAACCAAGTGATCTGGCAAACTTAGGGTGGGAGTGGAACTTCCGGAGCTGTTTGGGACATGGCTGGACAGGACATGACAGGACATGAGAGGGCAGGACAGTTGTGTTTATGAGTCAACATAAAACAGCTACGTCGTCTCTATGAACAGTGCCCTACCTTAAAAAGAGGTTTTTTACATACAATATTAGAGGCAAATGCAGTAACATTTAGATTAATAACATAAATTACACACCCTGGACTCACAGAGAAAACACTTTCTTACAAAGGCAAAAGACAAAAAAAAGAAAATCTTTACTGACTGAATATTTATGTGGTCAAAAAAGAGTGTGTGTGTTACCCAAAAACCCACAGACAACCTGCCACTAGTGTTGCGTGACTTGGGATATGTGCCGCCTGTCTAATGCTGTGTCACTGCCTCTCATCTTACACAACAGCCTTGTTCAGCTGATTCACCATGAAGCTGCATCATCTAGGTATGTACCCCCTGTCGTACTCCGTTACTGACCCGATTAACCACGCAAACATCTCATCTGCTTGTAATGATTAGTAGATTAATAACAATATGAGGAAATTACAAAACAGTAGTGGAAGAAGGATTTTGTCTCTAATGGAGCATTGTTTGTAATGGCTTATGTGTTTAACTATCCACTGTTGTAAAATACACTACAGCGCTGACACAAAGTTCCTCTTTATGGCAGCATTGTTGGCATTTCTGTGCCGACCTGCACAAATCAACTCTTCTTCTCCAAATCGAGGATTTGGAGATCCCCACTCCAGGGTGTGAGTGCACTCGCATTGTGAAACACTCAGTTTCAATACCATGTAACACTATGTGTGTGCGTGTCTTAACAATATATTTTTAATACAGAGTAGAGCACATGGTTAATCAGAGAAATACTGGAGTGAGATATCCACCGTAACATGTTGAAAGAAATTATCCTTAAAACTACATTTCCAAGTTAGAAAACGCCATAATGTGTTAGACTGATTGATCTTGTGTCTATTGTGGAAATGAAGAAAACCAGATTACCAAATGGTTTTGCTAATCTGACAGAAACATATAGAGATATCTGAAAATGAATACAACAAAATGAAAAACCATCATCTCCAGGTAAATAATAGTCATTTTCTTTTGGCTAAATCTGATGAATGTCAATATCTAGTCCAGCCAATATTCTGTCATTTTACAATGGCTTAAATACTGTGAGTAAATTACATAGGAGCAGTAAATGGTGTTTCCCCCCTGACCACTGTAATGTTTATCCCATCAGAGTCAGTCTCAAGTTAAACGCAATTTGCAGAGTTTGACCATGGTTAGTGCTGTGAAGCAACTTTTTTATGAATGGATTCCCTTTTTGTTTGTCGTGCATGAGGACACACACCGTTTGCTGCACACCTTTGTGCCACTGCCTTCATGCTTGTCTTTACTTCTACTGCACATGTAAAGAAAACACAACATATCATTTTAAAAATCACAATGAAGCTAACAACAAAATTACACGATTGCCATATTTGGTAGCTCCTAAGGAATATTTCAAACTGCGGATGAAATGATGTAGTTGAACACATAATTGACTTTGACATCTAATAAATTGTTTTTTATCCTATATCCCGGACAAGTGACAGTAATGGTTATGACCACAACAGCTGCTGAAGAACATGAATAGAAAAGAGCTTCCTCTCAGTGGCACAGCGAGAACAAGTTGTGCGTTAGTGCGGCCATCAAAGGAGGATGTGAAAGCTGGTTGGCCAATAGCTGCTGCTGAGAAGAACTCACACAGGCTGTTTACTGTTTATCTCAGTATCATCATTATGACAGTCTTGAATTGTTTAGCACTTGACATTAAAACCCCTAATTTTATTAGCATGAGATCAGTAGATGAACTCATTGACAGAATCATGTAAACGTGTAGGCTTCATGACCTTAATTGCAATTCATCTTGCAAGGCAGGTTTTTTTTTATTCTAAATTACGCAGTAAAACTGGTTCATTCTGTAAACAGCAAACATGCAGCGGAGTGAAAGAACTCATGACGAAATTTCATCACGTACCACAAAGAATTTCAAAAAACTGTGCATTTCCACTGGGAAGTTGTGGCCCAGACAGTGCAGTTAGGTTCAAAGTCTGAGCATTCTTGATGCTAGAAATATGAAAAAAATCAGTTTATTCTCTGCATGCCTTCCGAAATCAGATACTACTAGGTTAAATTTAAAATGACATCAAATCCAAATGATACAAAGATGAGAAACAATTCCAGGTTGATTTTACATAACTCTGAGCCACCAGTCACAGCGCTGATGCTTGTTGTTAGTTTATAGTGGCCAGTGCAGTTGCTTCTGAAGCCCAAAACCAGACATTAATGGGTGACCATAAACTGACCAGATCGCTGTGGTTGTCAAGGTCCATTTCAGCACATTTGACACGGTCCAGCTAGCATAACCTGTTAACCACTTCTTTCAGTGGAGACTGCTAGAGGCAAAGCAAGACAAACATTAGAGGTTAGTTCGTTATGAAGAAGCCCTGGTCAGGAACTCTGAGGGAGGTCAGGGAACGCTGGACTGAGGCTAGCAAGGGAGCAGATGTGCGCACACACACACACACACAAGAACTGTGAAATACTGGAGGTTTAAGGGGCTGTTATATCGATGTGGTTGCACCATATGACTTCATATTCAGACACGCCTGCCACTGAAAAATAATGTTTTCAATGCATGTGCAAGATTCTCATAAACATCATCTTTATGGATAAGTACAAAGTACATGTACAAAGGACATATACATGTCCCTCATATATGTTATGTTTTCAACACTATTTAACAGGCCTAACAATGTCAAGAATTTTAACCATCAGTTAAAAAATTTTAACATTTATTAAACAGTCTACAAATGTACCAAACTTTTTTACTTGCATAACAAATATGTGTCATTTGGGGATTTTGGTTTAAAGACGTTCTATGACTGCACTTAGAGCTGAGCTGTTTACACTGTTCACGATATAATCATTGTTTTTATCAATTGATTTAATTTCAGCTCACACTATCTGGTTACACAGAATTTTGGTTTTACGTGTAGTAGAACATAGACATAATAAAATGTTTAAAGATTTTAAACATGGTCTTAACTAGACATACTTTACACACATAAATTCATAATGTAGAAAATACCTTAGATATGATCTTGTGGCGGTAAAGAAGACTTTGATTGGATACACTACCTAACATTATATTATAAAAATATGTAATCAGATTTCACAGGCACTAACTGGCACCTATGTTTGAACTTTTTTCAAAATCTTTTTATGAAGTAAATACTAATAACTAAACAAAACTTAATCCAGAAAATAGAATAAAATAAAATAGCGATGACATTGAAATGTTTAATTTAAAAAAAGGGAGAAATATTGTGCAAATAAGTATTTACTGAATATTTTCACATTTTCTGAACTGTAGTGTTTTTATGCTTTTAAAAATCCTGAATTGTCCACAGAACTGGTACATTTGGTAAATCAACCTCAAATTTAATCATACAGGAACTTACACATCCATCCATATAGATGAAATTATCACCGTATTTCAAGAGATTTATTCATTTTGTGTCTCATGCTCGCTGTGTTTCAGCTGTAACATATTAATGTGTATTAAATATTTATTAAAATATCAATTTATAAAATTGTTTTTATGTAGCTTTCTTAACCTTTACTTGTAGATTTGTTGACCCGAGAAAACCCTCTTACTATGATGATCATGTACATCATCATAGACAAAGCTTAATGTATTTGACTTTATCCACAATTAGTCAACTATAATGTGAGGTAATAAAAAGCAAAAATGCCTTATATCCTCTGGTTTCACCTATTTAGTTTTGTCATATGTTTGTAAACTGCACATATTCACTTTTAGACAGGTGGAAGAGAAGAACCAGCAACATGACAGAATATTTGTTGTCACTGTTTGTTCAGCCCTAATCACGAAAAAAAAAACTAAAATCTGTTAGTTCGGATGGCATATTATTCTTCATCTATAAATTACATCAAAGCACAGTAAGTGTACAGTAGATGTACCACAAGTGTGTTTCACTTTTTTGCCAACTACACTCTGACCACAACAAAACAAAATGCTGGTCTCAATACAAAGTCCATCAGGAAGATGAGGACATTGATGCAGAAACTGCTCCACGGATCTACCTGAGGGTGTGTAATGGTTTGGTGAATAAATTAAAAGCACTGGATGACCTTTCAGAATAAAACTATTATCCTAAAAACCCAAACACCTGCAGTCTCCCAGCTGTGCTTTGGTTCGGTCTGGTCAGCTTTGGCTTATTTTGTCTCGAGGCGTTGGTACCATTCGACTGACTACTCACTAAGTTCATTTTGGTGCGGGATTTGCTTCCTGTGGGCTCTGTGTGTGTGTGTGTGTCTTTCAGAGTGAATGGTTATTGTACTTGGTATTAACAGCACTCCTGGGGCCTCTAAGACACAGACAGACAGGCGCATGCCTTGGATAGCTGAAGTGTGACAGTTGAGATTGAGAAGCTATTAGAAACACACACACTAACTTACAAATCTCTCTGGTATTCATCTTTCATATAGTTTGGTGAAGATGACTCAGAAAATGTTTGGGTAGATTTGTGTAAATGAAATGCAACATGTAGGTCAAGCTGTCTGTTCAGACAGTCAAATCCAAGCAATAAAGTTCTGACACATAATCAAGATGTAGTTAAAAATTAATGGTTTCAAATTGAGTTTAAGAGGTGTTGAAGTTAAAGCAGGAGATCCATTACTCCCAGCCAGGGGTGACTCAAGGGTACCTTTTCAGCTTTTCAAAGAACTGCTGAACTTGATCCTGATGTGTCACTCATGTTCCCGGTAACATGTTTGCAAGGTATCCGTTCTCACGTTTGTGAACAGAAGACTCTATTCCATGTCATGTCCGACACAGACAGCATAAACAGCCAAGTAAAGAAAATTCTCAATCAGTATCATGTTGAGGTCGAGGTTTATTTATACAGCACATTAAGTCTTATCATCATGAGTTCAGAAAACACATACACACAAAATATTATTGAATAGACCAGGTGATACACACTGGCACAAGTGTGTGAGTCACAACTCAAACAAAGCCGCCAGGTTTCTGTCTACGTGAGGATAAAAATGTCCTATTGTTTGCTTCTGGGATCTCACACACACACACACACACAAACACACACACACACACACACACACACACACACACACACACACACACACACACACCAGTCCTTTGTCCAAAACCCTGCCATGATTTGACAAAGTTTCCCGCGCTTTCCCAACATGTTGCCAGACTGTTAATGTGTGAGAGGACAGTACTTAACTATATAACGACATCTGTGTGAGCGAGAGAACTTTGGATATCCGAGCGGTAACGTGTACGAGTGTGTGTTTGTGTTAGTAACAACAAAGCAGGGGCAGTGTGTGGAAGCCGTGCTCTCAGACCTGCTCAGCACTTAAAGTGATAGTTGGCCATAATTAAAGCTGTGCTCCTGGTAATTGCCAACAGACAAAACTTAATTTTAGGGGGTTTGCTGAGGAATATCTGTATATTCGACACAAAGCTATAATTTAGCAATCCTGAAGGAAACTGAATATAGAAAACTTTAGAATGTTGCTGTATTTATTTTGCAATTCAAAGTACCGTAAATCATGAGTCATAAATGTGCAAACAAACAAGTTTGGATTGTTTTGTTATCACATAGGATTGGTATTGTTCTTTTCTAGTGGCTGCTGACATTTATACTCACTCACAAAACTGCTCAATGCCAAGAGCAAGATGAAAAAAGACTACCCTAGTTGCTATTATGTAAACAGCAACGTGCGCAGCTTCAATTATAATGACTTTAATTCTTTGTTGCTGTTGATTTAATGTCGAGCACAACAATTTTCATGCTGCCCATAATGACTTAATGGCAACAGCCATTACTGAAAGTAATTTAATGGTGGATGACTCAGATGAGCTCTCTTCTAAAATATTTACAGCATTCCCAAGCTTTCAAGAGTCAAACTCATTGCTAACCCCTTCTCACTTTAAAGAGGATTTATGCAGGGCAGTGACACTAGGTTGTCATTAGGAAACAAATGCTTTATAACTTAAGTGGAGATAGAAGGCTCCCACTTATTACTGTGATCTTCACAATCATCATGACAGACACATGCGCAGGTGCAGCATGCGTACGTGTGCATGTGTGAACTCATCCAAACGTTCACAGCCACTGCCGAAATTAAATCGCTCCAGTGTTCCTGCATGATTTTATTGTTTTTGTGTTCTGTATTGTAAGCACCCAACCTCTACCTCCTCCCTCTGAGCAGCTGGATAAAATACACTTGATGGTGTGCCAAGAAGTGTGCTTTTTTTTTCTTTACGCACGAGTTGCTGGGTTTTATTTTTCTCCATTAACCAGTCCTGTCTATGTGCAATGATCTCCCGCAGTCTCAGTGGGACACAGACATAGAAAGGAGACACAGGGCAGAAATTGCCCATGTCAGAAAACAAGAGAGCTGCCACTTCTGCTCTGGTTTCATTGACTGGGACAGATCGCTGTAACTGGCTCCACATCCCCCTCTGTTGGTGGCTCTGCAGCTGTCGCTTAATATAATCTTGATTGCTTCCCACCAAAGGATGTGTTCGGTTAACGTGAAGTGCAATCATTCATTTCCACCAAAACACTTCTTAGAAGTAACAGACTGATTAAAATGAACCCTGTCTTAGAAGAGAACGACGTCATCACGCATTTTGTAACTTGGGAAAATGAAAGAATTAGCTACAATCAAGGACACGAGTCCTTTAAAGGAGGTCAGAGAAGGCACAGAGGAATGGCAGCTGGAAGGTAGGGGAAGTCATATGAGATCACAGAGTCACATGTATGTCATGTGAAAGTGGCACTAGAGGGGATGTTTTTAGATGTGCTTGTACTAGCACGTTTTCACATTTTTACATAAGAACCGCTGATATATGTATGTGCATGTATATGAATTCAGCTCTAGCTTCTTTAACGGCAGAAAGAAGCTGATCTATTTAGTACAATGTCAAACAGTGGTTATGTAAGACATAAATCAGCTGCCTAGGAACTCTCCAACGCCGTCAAGCTCACTCCTGTTTTCCAGATCTGCATATACTAAAGAGACAATATATACATCTTGAGCTGCCTTTATGTGAATGTGAATATGAATATAGGTATTTGGTATGATTACAGTGATCCATCATGTAACGTGAAATACTGCAATAACATTATGCACTGATTTTTCTCCTCTGAAAACCACTTGCCCCCTCTGCTGACTGTAAACCCCAATGACCCAGGCAAATTTACTAACAAGTTCTCAGAGCCCATGGTGACTTCTTTAATCTGTTTTTCTACACTAGTAGGTAAAAAACAATTGGACTTGAAGTCACAACAATGCAACACAGAGAATGTCATATTATAATGATATCTCAGCAAGAATCAATAGTTTAAATCAAGTTTAAATTACAATTTTATTTCATTAGTATAACAATAAAAAAAAAATAAAAATGCACCCATTGTAAGTAGAGCTGATAATGATCATCATCATTTGATTAATCTACAGATCATTTTCACTGTAAACAGAGAAATGCCAGAAAATATTAAACAAATGATAAAAAAGAGTAACAAGGGTTGTCGAGAAGAAAATGTTCACGTGTGGGTGACTGGAAAGGACCATAAATTGATTCCTGTTAGTAAGCTTATCAATGAATCGACTGATCCTTTCTTTCCGGTGTACTGGTGTACTAGACTGGTAGTTAGTTGATGTAGTATTTTACCAGTTTGGACTAGATGAGTGGCTGTGTAATAAAGCTTTACTGTAACACTCCCCTTGGAGGTGAAATTGTGAATTACTTTTTACAAATGGAATACCTTTACAAATATTGACATGGGTATAAATCAGAATCAAGATCTGGTGAAAGTCGGGGCCCACCGCACTGCTTATTCTCTTATAACCTCACTGTTAAGTCTTATAAAGACAAGAAGGAAAACAGTACCAGAGCTCAAGCTGTCAATGTTAGAACTGTAAGTTTATAGAGAAGTCTTAGCAAGTGCTCTGAACTTGTCTGACCCAGTTATAATCACTGACCCAGACCTAGTTCCTAAAACAGGACACCGTGTCTGCTGGCACCCTCTCGTCTTACCACAGAAATTCCTTTTCACAAATCTGAAATATCTTGTCAGGACCCAGAAATTTACAAAATCCACTTAGGGATGGCTCAATGGCTCCCTAAAGAAGTGCAGAAGAAAGGAGGTGTAATTAAAGTTCTCTGAGGTCAGTGCTGTGCTTCTTACTCTGGTCGAGGCCCACAGTTGAAGAGAGGAAGCAGATACAGACAGCCTTCTTCAGAAAGACATTAAAGATTGAAGAATTGCATCTTAATGTCTGACTGGAGAACTAATTCCATGTGCTCAACGTGGACTGACTTCAAAATCAACCAATTTCAATGGTACATTATGTCAGTCTGTTTATACCTTCAGCATATCAAGGGTTAAATGCAATTTCAGTTGCATTTATATTCTGGTAAAAGTTTGTTTTATTGGAGAAATAATACTTAAAAGTGTAATTTCTGCAGTAATGTAAAATGTAAAACGAAAACAAAATATATTTCAACATCTGTACAAAATCAGTAGATAAATATCTGCACTAGTATCGGCCTTTAAAACAACAATATCAGTCGAACTCTGCAAAGAATGCACGACAGCAGCTCCAGCAAGGAGCACTAAGTTCTGTCCTGAACCCAATGACACCACAAGCTGCAGTACCAGCCACGCTCACTAGACGGAGAAACCGCACATGAAGACCTTCCAGAAAAGTGAGCTAGGTTACTATCAAATTACACTTCAGAGTGGCACAGTTTGGCTTTTAAAAACAGCAGAATGGAGGAGGCACTTTGATGTTTCCAGGTCAGCTCCGCTGGGCCAGTGCGACAGTGGGCTACCAAATGACAGATGGACTTAGAGCAGTGAGGACAAGCAGATGTTTTGGGACGCTGCTCTGATCATCAGCAGAGACCCGACACCTCGCTACACTCAAAACTGAGCAAACAAACCAAGGAACGGAAAGAGTTGTGGAGTGGAAACATTAAGAAAGAGGAAGGGGTAAAAAGTAGGGCTGTAGGCAGAGGGGAAACATATGAAGGGTGAGGGAGGGTGAGGGGAGGGAGTGTAAATGAAAGTGAGGGTGAACCACACAGTGGGGAGCAAGAGAGCGGGAGAAAGAAAAGAGAAAGAACTTGGAGAAGGGGAGGGAGAGTGTTTTTATCCTCATGTGCACTCAGTCAGAGGGGTCAGTGAGTGCGATTGTTCCTGGACTGCCTGTCAAAACACTGTGGCTACCACAGCGCCTATTCATCTCCGCCCAGCTCTGAAAAGCACGCACGCACAAACCCATACGAACACTCACATATGCATGTGCAAATGCACGAGGAGCCTCCGAAAGCTTTTAATAATACTCTTATTAAATCCTTAGCAACAACCCAACAACAGCATCAACACAGTCTTTTTAGACCTGCGTCACTGCACCACCATCATCCAGTGTGCTTGAGTTTCAGCTCTGTCATAAACATGCACAGGCAAGTGAGTAACCGTAGTGGGGAAGTGACGGGCAACTTGTTGCCGAGTCACAGAAAATGTTGCCTTACCAAGTAAAGGAGGAAGGTGTGGAGGCCAGTGCCAAGACCCACCGAGGAGAGGATGCCCAGTCCGACCCAGTAGGCGCACCACAGCGTCTTCTTCTCCATGTAACGCACATACTGCAAAGAGGCCAGAGAGAGGGACGGTAAACCACATGGCAGAGACACATGCACAGAGTGTGAGGAAAACAAGGAGGGGGGGCACAGAGAGAGGAGGGGAGGAACAGAGACAGAGTGAAAGAAGGTACGAGAGTGAAAGTGTGCAATACACAGGGCACTTTAAAGGGTGGGAGAGGGCAAGTGAGTGGTAGAGAAAGAGAGGGAGGGAGTGAGAGAGACATTTAGAGACAGAGGGTGTTGTTGAGTTTAGAGGAAAGCTTCAGGGTAGGAGTGTTCAGCACACTGACAGAAGAAAAGCACTATTATTCTTTTTTGGTGGCAGCCAGCTCTTACACAACTACTTGAGTAAGGCGAGCCAAGATCTCTCTATCTCTCTGTGTGTGTGCCTCTTCCTCCTGTTCACCCACCACTATCGCTGCCATCTATCACCCAGTTTAAACTTCCTCACACGAGCCAAGGCAGGTTGTTTTTAGAAGAAGCATGAAGCTTTAAGATTACGGGAAGAAGAGAGGGGTAGGGGTGGGGGGGCTGAGTGGAGTGACCAAAGACTCAATTTCCCAGGAGACCTGGCAAATTAAAAACATTTTGCTGGGCGAATGCTGGGAAGTGCTCAACCAGTAAGGAGTGACTGTTACATGTAGTTACTGGGAAGTGATTACAAAACTGCGCATAACAGTATAACTACTCTAGTAGTTTGCCCTATGGACTGCTATACTGGTGAAAAGTTAATGATTAAGCACTGCTATAACGATATGACTACACAAGTACACAGTTGCTAGAGATGATATACATGCAGATAACTTTTTAAAGGCATTGCGAGTCCCATTCATGGTGCTGATAATCACTTACTCAGACAGTCCACTATGCAGTACATAAATATGAGCTGCATGTGTACTGTTGGCAGGAACTTGGTGGGGTGTCTTGCTAGGGAACAATTCAGCCCATGATCAGAAGGAGGTGAGGGTCAAACCATCACCCTGCTACTTCTACTTCATGAGGCACTATGTGCACATCAATTTTAATATTATAGCAAAGAAAAAAAATTGTGATGCTCCATGATTATAATTAATTATCAGCCAACCACAACAGAAACAATGTCTTAGAATATCCCCACACTTTCTAACGGTTGTCAGCTTACATTACTGACCCTTCACAGCACTGAAGCATGGCTGCAATATACAATGAAACACATTTACAGCGTGCAGTCACCTTCTGGTGGGTTCCTTCCATACTGTAGGCGATGCAGAGGAGGATGAGCAGGATCAGCAAACCAAACACAGTCTGTCTTTGGTGCCACAGCCTGAGTGGAGGAGATGTCAAATGTGAGAACAACAAACATTCCCTAAAACTACTGTGTTTTTATGAACCAGCAGCACTGTGCACCTTTTATGCCATCTTATTTACCTAAAGTTTAGAGCACTTTAACTGGTCTGGTACTTACCTTGCACAGGTACACCTTAGCTTCCAGTGGAAAGTAACGTTAGCTCTATTTAGCTAACTGCGTGTGTACAATCGTTAAGATAGGCTCATCCACTAGCTAGCGTTTCAGAGAGGAAAACCCGTAACGTACGTATGTTTGATGTAGCAAATTAAAATACATGTGTATAATATTATGAAACACAAATGGGTAGAAAAATGACTTACCCACCTCGACACCATAATCAGTTAATGTAACATTTTCTAGATACTACAGTGGTAAATGTTACTTGATAAGCTAGTCGTCTTGCTAACGTCTGAAACGGCCGTAATGTACTTTAGTATTAGTTTACTGGTAAATGCGCTGTGAAAACATTACCTGCTAGCTGCAAAAGGGTTTCTATCTCACTAAACTTGAGTAAACAAGATTTTTGACTAATTACAGAACTTATTCCTCTCATGCATTTTTTCTAACAACAGCAGAAACACAATAAAACAACCCTGAACCAAGGTCAGAACCAACTGTAGTTATCACAGCAATGAACAATCAAGTGTAGATGCAGAAACTGCAATAACATGATCATTATTTCTTAGAAAATAACAGTCCAACCACTGTTTCACAAACACTGAGCCCATGTGCATCAGAGCCACCAGCGCAGAACAGTATGTTCCTTTAACGCGCTGTGTAGATGCTATAAATTACAAACCACTTCTGAAGCCCTACATGTGTGCACATGTATGACCCAGCAGCAGCTCCGGCTCCATATGTTTCCAGTGTTGGTGAACGGCAGCTTCAGTCGGAGCACTGCTCGCGTGGTGCCTGCGGCTCACCACATCCTCTTGTAGTTTAGAAAATAAACACATTGTCCTCACAAACGTGGAACCACAGAGGCCTCCCTGAGAGTACACTCTGACCTTGTTCTGGGCTTTCAGTGTCAACAAAGATTATAGGTGTGTAAAATACGTGTTGTGCAGCACAGGAAGTTTGTCATCAGAGCAAAAGTAGTTTGGCACTGTTGCATTGTGGGTGAGGTAACAGCCAGTGAGGTGGAAAGGCACCGAGCCTGTGATGTAGCTTTTCGTCTGCTGCATTTTAGGTAAATTAGGCCACAGACTAAAGACTAAACACTGTCCGATAAGGCCATCTTATTTGACAGCACCCAGCAAAGCAAGGTCACCCCTTGTTTTGTTTTTTTTTTCCTTTGTCAAGCGTGTCTGTGCGTCCGTGTGTCTGTAAGTTAGACTTTATGCTGTCACATCCTCTTTTTGCCGGACAAGCAACTCTACCACCTTTATAAATAATACTAGCATCAGAAAACCGCTGCTGAGCTCCTGTCAGCACTACAGTGGCACACAAATAATCATTACTGAAATCATTATTTATGTACTGCTTGCAGAGTGTAACCAGCTAAATGATGGTTATTGGTTACCATGAACAAACTCACAGTACATTACACCCTGAGTTTCTGCTTTGTCTTTCATAAGCTTTTTCACAGCCTCATAACTTTTAGGTTTTTACACTGAATTGTTTTTGTATGAACATCAGTATAGTTGCAACCTTCTTTTTGTTGCCACATACAAAGCTGGCGAATTCCAGTTCTATAGAAACGAGCTTGGTTTGGGGGGATCTCCATCTAAACCCTTGGTCTCACCTCCGTATCCAGTGTTTCAGAGTAATGAGCAGTTCCAGAGTGAAGTAGTGGAGCGTGAGAAGGGGTCTCTTCCATAACACCAGGCTTTCACGCTCCTCCCTGTCCTTCTGCTTTCTCTCATGCACGGGAGGCTCTGAGTCTAGTCAGCAGGTATTGCAGGCACGCAAACAAACATACAAGAAACAGACATTTTCAATTCATCTGAAACTTTACTATCACATTTTTAGGAATGCAGCAATAACAACAGAATGTAATAAAAGTATGTGCAAGTATGGGGCTGATGTTTTTCTTGCCTTTCAGCTCTCCATTGTGGTCTGTCTTGACACCAAGACGCCTCTGAGGTAGTTCCCCTTCAGCTCCACACTCTGCCATCGCTCATTCACCAGGTAAGTGGGTCCTGCTGAGAGGAGGAAGGCCTTCAGCTCAGTATGAAATATGAAAACAGTACTCGCTAAATCTGAACCAGACACAAGAATAAAACAAACAAGGACTCACACATAACAACACCGAGCACCCTCCCCCAGAGCTGTGTGTCTGCATACACACCAGCTGACCAACAAGGGTTTTCCTTCTGCTGTATTCTGCAGATCACCGATAACCCAATAAAGCGTACATGATCTAATGAGATTTAATTATCATTAATGTTGACACTGTTCACTTTGCTGCGTGGACGCCGTGTGTATTCCTCTCGTATACGCAACATCAGGCACAGTGATGGGCGACAGAGTATGACACAGGTGATGCTTTTTGTTTCATTAACTCAAACCATGTGAACAGTGTCGACAGAGCCTCGGTACTCTTAGGGATCTATCAGTTAGCAGTGATATGGGGACTCTGACATGGTGGTATGCAGCTCACCATCTGGTGGAACTGTCAGTGTCTCATGCGCGCACACACACACACACACACACACACTCACTCACACTCAGTTTAATCCCTCCATCCTGTGCCCTAGCTCTGGGCCTGTGGCTCCTGTTTCTACGCAATCATATTACAGAGAGTTAACTCTTTAAAATCTGTGGATGTTAAAGGTTCTGACATGTTTCTTCTCTTTTTTTGCATTAGTTTCACTATTTTTACTCTAGTAAGTACCAAAGATCTGGTTCAACATGTACACACACACACACACACAGTCCGATCCATGCAATAGTGTGTGTCACCCGAGGGAAAATGAAAATCTTCTCAGACAATTAGACTGCAAGGCATTTAGAGGGCTGCTCTTGGCCCACTCAGGGAACCACAAACAAAGGCTTTTCATCACAGACCTTAAACCTTGAGCACACACCAGCACTGTGCCAATACTTCATGCACAATAGTACTTAATACACCCTATCATTTCTCCTCTTACACTGAGGAGAACAATGCATTGTCCAACAGAAGTGTTCAACACATTATATCAGTGTACATAATGATTTTAGTAGTTATAGAACTTGGTGCCACACTGGTCATTATGTATGAAACGAGCACCTGTATGTATGTGATTTATGTTACACAGCAGCTCTGATTCACTTTCAATGCATTTCTACAATCCGTACCTCAGATAGGACGGACAGTACCTCATAATAGCACTACTGCTTCCACGAGGCACAGTAGCACAGCGCTGCTCCAGCACCTGATTGCGCAATCACGTCCACCAAAACAACCCAGACCTGTTGAGTAACTCTAGTGTGAGGAACAATGAGAAACTCGACACAGAGCACATACATGTCAGGATGAGACATTTAATAAGCTGTTATCAGTTTCCACATTTCTAACTGAGATACCCAGCTATAGATATTATGCATTAGAGAGTACAACAAAGCAGGGCTGCAACGTAACGGTCTAATGTAAGTTAATAAAGCATTATGCAGAAAGAGCAAACTCACCTTTCAGCTGATGTTTAATCCACAGTGAGCGCTGAGCTAAAGTAGAAACTATGGTGGAGCCCCAGTGGCAATGTAGGGCAAAAGTACTCTACCCATGAACTGCATCATAACTTGAGTGCAGGGTGTGGTGATGGAGGGGGCCTGAGAGAGATAGAGTACTGATAGAAGGCTGCTGGGGGAGGGGAGAGCAGGCTGACAGAAGAAAGACACGGACAGGGACTGGTTTCATCATTTGCCTGGTAGAACCTCCTGAGAGCCAGTCTAATTAAAGGGCTATAAATAAGTGGATGTCTTTCCTGGAGCTCACTTCTAACACTTCTCAGTCCTCTGTAGGTTTCACACGCAGAGTGAATGAATGGCATGTGGGCAGAGGGAACTCAGCTAATTCTAATTTTAAAAAAAATTAAAACACCTCAGGACATCACATTTTTCAGGTCATAACTAAAGACAGAAGACCTCAGTTGTACTGCAGCGTTTGAATTTCAGCGTCCCCTTATTTATCAAAGTGAGAGAACTATTTCTAGTGATTGTTCTCTATATGAGGTCACTCTAGTCCCACTGGTAGAAGGAGTTTCTGACTGGGCATGAACACAATTGAAAGTTTTTGAGTTACCGTGCCTCACTGGGAAGACAAATAGACATAGCATCTTGTGCTGTGTTATTTTCAACATGACCATAGCCGTTAAGCCAGTGAGTGTACATTATACAATCTGTATAGAAGTGCTAAACACAGTCCAGCACAGGCTGTGGTGGCTGTCCAGGAGTCAGATCAGTTACTTCTCGCTAGGCCTTGACCTCAAAAACTGCTGAGATGTAAAACAAGAGGACATTAAATTCACGTAAGAGAAGTATCAAGTTTAATGGCAAGTGTCAGACCAAGAAGTAGTGCAGGACACACACAGTCAAACTTTATACACATTTTGTTGCGTTGTATGGTTGAAATGGGAAACACACTATAACCCATAATGACAAAGTGCCAAAAAAATCCAGAGAAAGATGCACGACCAGGCCGAAGTACAACAGGTGACAAGGGTAGCAGGTGCAAAACAGGAACACAGAACAAAGCATTACACAGCAGATGATCTGACACTGAATAACTGAGGGAGAAGGGAGTGATCGTTGATCATTGAGTGATCCAGGTTGCTTGATTGGTAACAGCTGAAACAGATGGGGTAGATTAAGAGCATGGGCCAGAGTTAACTAGAGTCCTGGGAGTTGTAGTCCATAAAACCATGGATGTAGATAAAAAAACATAACACAGATCCTGAAGGTAAACTAGACAGACCGTGAAATACTTCCATTCACACTTACGGACAATGCTAGATTAATCATTCAACCTAACATGCGTGTCCTTGTCTGAAAGTTTTAACAGCAGTAGAAAAACCCCAGGAGTGATGGAGTGCGCTTCATAGAGATAACAGATGATGAAGGAAGGGAGTAGATGAGCAAGCTAGCAAGTGTGTATCTCAGGATAAAAGCCCTGTTGAGAACGCAAAGAGCTCAGTAGAAGACTCCACCAGGCTACAAGCAGATACAGTCTGAGCTTCACGTGCAAGGATGTACTGGGGTGTAAGGAGGCGATAAATTAGCAGAAACATTAGTAGAAACCCCTAAAAATAAACGAAAACAATATGATTTAACTTTGTCTTTACTTTTTTTATCATACATAGAGGTATAAGGAAATAAAGTGACTTAATACACACACTATCCGTACAATGTTTTTAGTCATTCATTTACACATTTACAAACTCCTAAGGCATAAATAAATCAGTGCTCCCAGAATGAAACTTAATTCCCATGTTAATCTTTGTAATAAATAGTTAGTTCATGCTAATTTATGTAGTCTCTTTGGTTGTTTTTGTCCTCAGACTCCACCAACAGGCAGAAGAAGGCGAGAGGAGGACAGAGTCCTGCATCCAAAGCTTCTGTCTGAAGAGGAAAGCAGCATTAGAAGCCAGTGGAGTTACATTCGCTGTAAATGTTTATATTCTGATCTTATTTTTTTCTTTGTTTTGTGCAGCAAACAGAGATTAAAAAGGTGCAGGAGAGGAATGAGGGAATGAGTGCTGAGGTACGACCTCTGACCCACCACTTGACAGCCAAACACTGATCTTCTAAATAATTAAGAAGCATTTAATAGCTCCATACATAACAATATAGCAGACAAAGTCCTGGAAAACAACAACTACAAATCTAAATTTAATTTCTCAGCATCCTTTTCTGGATCCCACCGTCACTCTGAGTTGCTTCTGTTTCAACTGAACACACTGAAAAAGGAAAAAAAATGAAGGTAAAAGCTGTTCTTCAGTTATGATTACATGTAAATGTAATGACATTTACATTCCAGGCTGCACTTTCTGTGGATGTCGTAGCCATGGTTACACCTTGACTGCTACAGTCCAGATGTGACTGCAACCTGGGTTACCCTCCACATTTGTTTCTGACTGTTTTTGACCTGCAGTAGAATGAATCATGACATGACAAACATTACGTTGTGCAGCCTCTAAACCTGTGGGTCTCAGCACCCACTGGGGTGTTTTGCCAGAAAAGGCACCCCCCCATTGTGCACTGCCTCTTGTCTTTTAATAGAAAAGTTTAACATCCACAACTGTTAAAATAATTCAATTCTGGGACAGACAGTGTATTTTGAAGGTGGTGTTTTTGGGGCAGCCTACTTTGCCATTAAATGCATTCTGCTACAGAAGTAATTCCTTTGTAGCACCAATAGTGATATATATGCATATTTGATCTAATGTGACAGTGGCGTATTTTCATGTCCTGTTTTGTTTGTCTCATCGTGTTTTTAAAGCGATTTAAAATCGACGATTTTGGTTCAACACAGAGATCCTGAATGTGGATGATAATTTAACACTGCTGTTTTTATTTGTTCATGTTTACGTTAGACTCTTAAACATTGTATAGTATTATTAACACATTGTTAAATAGATTCATAGTCATTCTCAGAGCACACAGTCTTTGCTTGATTGCCAGTGACACTTTCATCCACATGAAACCACTAGAGTGTGCTAGTGTTTTACAGTATATTGCAATACAAGCCTCACAACTAAAATAATTCCTCTGCAGCACTAATCATTTTGATCATCAATCATTCATATCATAATATCTAATGTAATATGGTAGAGGAGGAGGTGTGCTCTTATCTCTGCAGCACATACAGTTTGCTCTGAAATGTACTGAACATGAGAACACCCAGTCCCTTGTGTGGGAATGGGTGGCTCCCTGCAAATTTCATACAGAAAATCAACAGAAAAACAATCAGATTAGTAAATAAGCATATATTTGGACAGTATTAGGTGATTTGTCATAGTGTCAGTCATTTAAAAAAATAATTCCTTCTTACCTTTTAGGTTACAGTTTGCTTCAAGCAGCTTCACCAAAGAATGTGCTGACAAATGGCTGTGTTAACAGTACAATAACGTTGTTAAAGGTGACATTTAAAATAGGGAGAACAAAAAACACAAACAGAAAATAAATGTGAGATATCAGCTTAACAGTACTGCACAAACAGTTTTCACAGCTTTTCATTTTTTTTTATTGCTGTTTGAGAACTCGTGTCGTGACGTCATCAAAAGGGGACCAGAAATAGTAGGCGCTTCATTCATGCTGACAGTACGAGGAACAAGTCAACAGGTATGTCCTAAACGCAGTTTAATGCAAAGTACAATAAATCTACCGATCTTCTGCTACAGAGGGAGTAAGGAATGCACGAATACGAATTTGGTTTCTCTTAAAGAGTACATAGCAGTTACATAGTAAGAAGCTAACGTTAGCCGGTGCTAGTTTCACGTTTACTCCAAAGTAAATTAGACAGCTTAAACAATAAAGTTGTCCTTAGTAAGTCTTACGTTAGTGATGTGTTGAGAAAATGAAATTCCATTTTCAGCGCAAACAGTATGATCTTGATGCTGCTATTTGATTGATGACACAGAAAAAAAGTGTGACGATTATAGTTATAAAGGTAGCTGTTGTGGTTTAATTGCAGTCTTACTTTTTAAGACAACAATGATGAAAGATTCAGTAAACACAGAGGAATGAACATTTTAAGTGGGTGTTGCCATCTCAAATCTAAGTAAATGGGGATGCTGAGTTTCTGTATTGTTGTCTTCAGGTTTATTAACATGGATTTGCTGTATGGTCCACTGGGCTTGGGTGTAGCGGCAGGACTGGGCTGTGGACTCCTCCTAGGTTGGCACTTACAGGCCCACTTTTCCAGGACATCCAAAAGCCTGAAGGCGGAGATGGGGAATGGTTCCGGTGAAGCTAGTGTGATGGGCGAAGGAGGCGAGTTCAAGATGGTCCTGGTGGTCCGCAATGACCTGAAGATGGGCAAAGGGAAGGTCGCTGCCCAGTGCTCCCATGCTGCTGTTTCAGCTTATAAGCAAGTTCAGCGCAGGAACCCTGAGCTTCTCAAACAGTGGGAGTACTGCGGCCAACCCAAGGTGGTGGTGAAAGCTCCTGATGAAGAGGCCCTAATTGATCTGCTGGGTCATGCAAAAGAAGCAGGGCTTCCTGTCAGCCTCATCCAGGATGCAGGAAGGACACAAATCGCACCAGGGTCTCGTACTGTGCTGGGTATTGGTCCAGGCCCAGCTGATCTGATTGACAGTGTCACCGGAGACTTGAAGCTCTACTAGTGTTCGAGTTTACACCTGTAGGATTGTCAAAAACAGCAGCTTTGTAATTTTTACATTTGCATAAACATGTTAAAGATTTCATGCTTCAGTGGTCCATGTGCAGCAGTCTCATCTAATTAGTCACAGAAAAAATAATACTGATTCAGGTGTTCTAATGAAAATCTGAAAGTTTTTTTTTTACATTACGTATTTAAAACTTTTACATGACTTGATTCAATCGATTTACATTTGGCTCAAAAATGAGAAATATAAACTTTTTTTCTGGCTTTACATGATTCATTGCAGTGAAATGTTGTTAAATGAGCTTAATGCTTCCACCTTAGCAGTTAAAATATACATCGTCTCCATGTATCTATTCACTGTAGACTCTCACAGAAACACGCTTAATATTGCTGTTTTGAGATGAAATGTTTATGGTAAATGACAGGATGTAGCTTTTTACTTGAACCATCAGGTGGTGTTATTACTACACCCTTGTGTTAAACTAGTCCACTAGTAGGCAAGTTCGGTCCTAGAGAGCCACAGCCCTGCTTGTTTTCCAACCCTCCAGCTGTTAACTGTTGATCACCTGGATCAGTGTGTTCAGTAAGCTGTAAGTGCAGGGATGTTTGGAAAACAAGCAGGGCTGAACTAGTCCAACATACAGCTGGGTCTGACACAAACCACCAGGTTAAATTTGGTATAAGAGTACAGTAGAAAAAAGTAAAATAAATTTCTTTAAATGTGTTTAGGAGAAGTGATCTTATATTACACTAATTCTGCCATTAGTCCCATCGTCTTGAACTAAAAGCTGTACATATACATAACGCATTTCCTTTGGCTCCAGCAGACTCCAGGGTTCATCTTTGCTCTGCAAACGTGCTCAAACAAACACTGATAGACTATTTGGAAATGGAAGGTCTTAATTCCAGGGGTTTGCCAGCATCATTCATCACACACCTTATTCATACGTTTTCCGACACATTTACCTTCTCCTGTTTTGAGAGCTGATAGACGCTGTTAATGAATGACACTAGCAGACTTTTTTGACAAACAAGAAGCCTTTATTTTTAAGTGGAAAACAAAACCGCTGTTTCATTTATTATGATCCTGATTATGCACCATCGTATATTCTAAGTGCACAATTTAAATCTAATTTAGATAAGAAAGTTCAAAAGCGTTAATGACTGATTTCTTGTGTACACGCGGGCCTTTGATAAAAACATCTAATTACCACAAGTCTGAGATACTGTTTCTTAATCAGATGAGTGGGTCAACTGAAAAGGTTAAAGGACCCCTGACAGGACGCGAGGAGAGTCTTATTGGGGCGAAAAATCTGCACACTCAATGACCGTAACCTAAAATGAATCCAGTAGAAACAAACTGCAGCATGAAAAGGGGGCGTGTTAGTCAAACAAACAGGTCTGCACTCCCTCCTGAGGTGGAATGGTCCCACGTTAAAGCACACGGAAATGTAATCTGACTGCAAATTTTTTTTGGAGAGTTCTGCATAGGCCTTTTAGAAAAGAATTTAACTTTCCTGAATGTTGTATGTAAAATACTCTCTGGTTATCAGCCCTGAAAGTGTGAATGTGGGAACACGACAAGTACAACATAGTGTTTCAGGATTGTGGTCATGAATGCGGCCTCATGTTCAAATATAGAAGAACATAGCGGTTTTTGTGTCTGAATATACAATAATTAAATGCATTATACAGTTGGACAGAAGCTGCTTACATACATCAAAAGAAAAAAGGTTCTACATTAATTTCTTCTCACTACAGAGTGCAAATCAGATGCTTCACAACAGACCTTTTTTTAAACTGGGAAGAGGACTAGCTCTTCCCATAAGCCCCCCCCCCATTGTACATAAACCATTTCCCATTGAAATAAAATAGACAAAAGAAAAATTAAACTAGTCAATACGGAATGTGAGAAAATTAATCTTTGTGATTCATTCTTTTTGTTGACAGAACTAAAATTGAGTCCTTCATGACAGTTTAAAATGGGGGAAAAAAAGAATAAAAAAAAAAAGAAAAGGTTTGTCTGTATTATGTCAGTCTCCCTGTAAAGAGAGCAGAGAGACAGTGAGGGTCTAGTGAAGGACTGTGGGAGATGGATGGATGGTAGCTCCAGCCTGCACGTGCAGAGGGAGAGGGGTGGGGTCTTTACATGCCATAGCCAAAGCCTGGCTGAGGTGCTGGTTGACCGTATCCTGCAGGTGCCTGGTAGCCGTAGCCGTAGGTTTGCTGAGGGGCCACGGGTACGCTGGGCCCCGCTGTCAGCATCAGCTGGGGCGTGCCTGCAAAAAACACATGTAACTAGTCAGTTTTATTTCAGCTAGAGCCACAATTGTGCTGAAACTGATTTGGTTGTTTTTCAGCTTTAAATAGTTCTGAAGTGATGAACCATGTTACAAACAGCTTAAACCACCAACTGTAATAAACACATGCAAAACAGAACCTGTGACCAATCCTTAGCTACTAAACATACTATCAATACCCGCCTCCAAGAAATCAGTGCAACTTGAGAATCTGAAAACAAACTCCCATGAGCTTTATTGAATTCTAATATTTAAAGATATGTAAAGCTCAATAACCAGAAAGTGCCACTCGGGGAAGAGTGGTATCTTTGTATTTGAGCACAGTGAAACAGAAACCAATGTCATTAGAGGACCGTTACCGTAGACGATGGGTTGCGTCTCTGTTGCCTGCTCCTCCTCCTTCCTTACAGACTCAGAGGTTTCTAGTTTATCTACCTGCAAGGGCAAAGACATATATTTAAAACTAACATATTTAACAAATAAAACACCCATTACCTATTTGGCAAGTAGAAAGCTCATTCAGGATTAGGCCAACATGAGACACGGTGGTGTGGTGGTTTGCACTGTCGCCTCACAGCTAGAAGGACCCGGGTTCGAGTCCCGGGGTCGGCCGGGTGCCTTTCTGTGTGGAGTTTGCATGTTCTCCCTGTGTCTGCGTGGGTTTCCTCCCACCGTCCAAAGACATGCATGTTAGGTTGATTGGTCACTGTAAAGGGGTAGGTGTGAGTTTGCATAGTTGTTCGTCTGTATGTCTATGTGTTGGCCCTGCGATGGACTGGCGATTTGTTCAGGGTGTACCCCGCCTCTCGCCCGAAGGCAGCTGGGATAGGCTCCAGCACCCACCGTGACCCGATTTCAGATAAGCGGAAGACAATGGATGGATGAGAAGATTTCATAAAGAAGCAAGACAAGACATAACCAGCTGGCAGGAACTAAAGACAGCTTAAAGTGATTAAACCAGAACAAATATTTTAATAAATAAGATTTTTTTTTCATGCAGCAGGCAATATGCAAAGTCTACGTATCAGATTCTCAGAGGAAAGCAGCACCTGGATGCAGATTAGTTCTTGCACTGAAAGAAGAACGCTTGCTCAGCAGTGTCTGCACCAGTTGGCAACAAGCTGTAGCTTCACTGTTACATGCTCTATGTGTCACACTGCTGGTGGTGAGTAACAGGCTGCAGCACTGAGATGAAGTCTGGGAGGAGGATGAATGGAGGAGGGCAAGTCTCAGGCCAGGTGATATCTACAGTTCAAGGCTTCTACAGGAAGGCTGCTATATACCAACACATGCTTGTTTCAATAACTAGCTGATCATCAAAACACATCAACTTTTTAAAAAACACGCAGAGATTCATTTTGTGCAGTGTCAATAACTGAGAAAAATGCATTTTTAAGGGAAAACGCAGAGAAGGATTATATTTGTTAAAGCCACTAAAGTCACAATGTAAACCTCAAAATAGTCTTCAAACTGAAGTGTAAAGTGCATTTTCTCCAACAATGCAGACAATGTATTTTATGGAAACTCTGTTGCAGACTCATAGTACTTAAACAGGAGGTAGAGGTAAACTATGGTTACTTAACAGGCACAACATGGCTCTCTGGCTTTTACACAGTAACAGAATATATGTTCAGGAGACACAACATTTAAATGTTAAACCGAATAATGTGTCAGCTCAAAAGGTCTCAGTGACTGCGTAATGCAAATATAGCTAAAACCATGCACACTCCAGGCTGCAGTCTTTAAACTAAACACCGTGAGATCAAAAACAGTTTTTGACTTTCACCTGTTCCTTAACTGCATCAACCTGGAAAAGAAGAGGTGCAGCATGGAAGAAGAAAATGAAAACTATTTCCTTATAAGGAACTAGAAGAGGAAGAACACTAAACAAAGATGTTCAACAGATTGTTTACATGTCTTTGAAACCTATTTATTCCTTTGTTCACGTAACTTCAGCCTGAAAGGAAGAGGACTCACCTTGCTGAGGTACTCCCTCATGACCTGGATAAAGTATGGCATAGAAAAGTCCATGATGTTGTGTCTCCAAGCCGTCTCCAACACCACGTCAGGCCGCAGCAGGTCATAGCAGGTGAAAAGGCAGGAAGCAAAACACTCCTTCTTGTTCTCCTGTAGGAACCAGGACAGCAGCTCCTCTGCCAGCTCTATGTCCTTGGATTCTGAGGCATACTGCATGGCATCCTACAAGAGAGACAAGGCATAGGACAGGGTCAAAAAAAGTCTCGGTCAACTATAGCAGTCTGAATTATCTGAATGATTTAAAAGAATGTAATTTGGATGAACCATTACTGGAAAGGGAAATAGCACCTTATAGAGCTTGTCCTTCTTGCAGAGCTCCACACTCTGTTTCCAGCGGTTGTTGCCTTTGAAGAGGTAGGCAGCGATTCTCCTGAACTCAATCAGCTCATGCTTCTCCAAGCGCTGGGCCAGTGAGATGTTGTCAAAGTTGTCGTAGGCATCTATTGATGTCCTCAGTGCCTAACGTGTGACATGAATACTTAATAGCGAATAACATTAAAAAGATTGTATAAAATACTGTGGCAGTGTCAGAGGCCATTACCTGATAGTCCTCTTCTGTGATGAAGAGGTTGTTAAGTGCTTCATTGACTGATTTGTTGTTGTGGTTCTGTACTGACCGCAGGTAGGGTTTGACCAGAGGCAACTGTTTCACCTGTGAACACAGTGCACAAAACCATCACGATTTTAACCCTGGCAATCAAGGGACATTTCTATTACGATGAGAGATTTAATCATACCTTGCTGAAGAAGTTGACTGCACGGGAGTGATCCAGTCTGGGGGAAAGCACTATGAGCAAATCGTTCAGTAACAAGGGCTTAAACTCCAGATAGAACTGGGTGGCTTTGTAGTAGAGCTCCACATTGGCCACCTGCACAGGATGCAGAGGGATAAACTGTGAAAACACATACCATAAAAAGCAGACACAATGGATCTGGTTTTGACCTCCTAGTATACCTTGGTGATGATGTCTTTGAACTGCCCCTCTTTCCAGGCGTCTGTGGGATGGTTCATCATGGTGATGATGGCGTTGTCGAACTCCTCGTACTTATCGTACAGGAAGACCAGCTCTGCCCACAAGTGAGCTTGCTCTGCTGCTCTTAACACTTTCGGGATGTTAACTCTGGACCAGAAGAGCTCCAGATGCTCCCTCATCTTCTGAGGTTTAAACTTGGAGTAAAGAATGGCCAGCTCTGTGAACATGCCCATGTGAGCACGCTCCAGACCCAGGGCAGCCTCCAGCATGGTGATCAACTCCTCAAAGTAACCACGGTCCTGAGAGAGAAGGGGGAAGGATAGAATGTGGTAAACGTGCCTGTGTGTGGGCTACGTTATTACGTTTTAGTGAGGTATAATGTGATGAAAACACAAACATAAAAAATGACTTCATGGCCATCTTACTTGGTAGTAATTGATCAGCTCCTCCAGTTCGTCGGCATGCACCACAATGTGGAGACCACACATCTGTGCAAGTCTGAACTCCTTTCCATCCACGCAGGCAAAGCACACCTCTTTCCAGGTGCGGGTACTGTTGGCCTTGCGCGCACCGTCCACAGCAGCCTGATACTCCCCGAGGTGCACCAATGTTGAAGCCAGACGACCAAAGTTGGACACGTTGTTGTAGAGCAGCTTAGCAGCCTCATACATTTTCTCGTCATAGCAGCGGTCACCCACCTGAAGAACAGATTCAGTAACGGTAACTGGTTCATTCTTGACCTGACGTCTAATTGACAGAGGGTTGTATGAGAGCGAGGCAGACCTGCTGGATGTGAGCATTGTTTGGACCGTTAATGAACTCCTCCAGTTCAGCCAGGCGGTTGGTTTTAGCCAAAGCAAAGATGAGCTCCGTTTCTACGTAGGACTCACGTGCCTTCTTACGAGCCATCTGAAGGAATTTGACCAAGTCCTCCCAGTTACCTGAAATACAATATCACACTATAAGTGTGTTTCCCTTTCTTTTTTGATAGGTGTGGAATTCCCCCTCAACTTTATTTTATGATGCGCTGAAGTGCTTTTCTTACCGCTCTTATCTGCTGCCTGTACCACTTCCATGTATGCAGAGGGGTCATCAGCCTTGATGTAGGAATCGATGGCTTCCTTAACCAAGTCCTTCTGTAGCTGAGCCTTAGCCAGCTGGCTCCAAACAGCTGGCTCATTGCAGCGTTCTGCAAACTCATAGGCCCGGTCCAAGTTGCCAATATGTTCAATCAGCACCTAGGGAGCAAGTAGGGAAAAACGTGTTCAATCAACCCTCAGTGACTCAATAATGTAGTTAGTTGATCTGTCTAACAGCTAAAGACAGACCTGCACTGCAGAGGTGTTGACGTCAAACTTCTTAAAGATGGCAAAGGCCTCCTCGTAGAGTTCATTACTGATGGCGATGTTAGCAATATCAGGAGCGTCATAATTATCCAGCCTGCTGATGTATTCCATCACACGAGTGCGGTCAGCTTTGATCGCGGTCAGGATCAGAAGATTCTGCAGATTTCTGTACAAAAGAGGGAAAGCAGGACGCTAAGCGCATTGTCCTTATGGCAAAAATCACTCTGATATGACTAAGGGAAAACATTGATAAGTCCAATATGCTACTGTTGCTATCGACCTGTGTTCACTGAAGACAGAGTTGTCCAACACAATCTTCTCCAGCAGCTCAATGAGTTCGTTGGGCAAATCTGCTGTCATGAAGGCCTTGACTGTGACAGACACCTCCTCTGGGTCCTGGGTTTCAGACAGAGCAGTCTGCACCACCTGAGAGACAAATGGCCGGATGCTTAGAGAAAGGCCAGAAATCAGATCAAACTAAATTAAAGTCAGATTTGTTCTATGTTACCTGGTCAATCAGTGGTCGCCTGTAAGGGTTACTCTCCAGCAACACACTGGCCCACAGCTCAGGGTCTTTGCGACGGACCAGGTAGCGAGACAAGCTCTTGAACAGGGAATTCTCATTGCAGACCTGATGTTAAAAAAAAAAAATATTCTTATAATAATTTAGGAAGTCCTTTAAAAACAGTTAGACCTGGACACAAAGAAAATAAAAATCATACATTGATCAGCTCCTGGTCGCACTGTCCTCTCTCATATGCCACACAGGCCAGGTGGGGGTCTCTCTTCTCGCAATACTTTCCTACTACGCGGCTGTCGTAGAATGGGTTTTCCCGCAGGAAGCGTTCAGGGTTGTTGTTGCTGTCGATGTAGATCTTGGCCAAAGCATTATGGGTTGCGGGCTCCTCACAGCCTTCGTGGATGCGCGATTCCAGCCAGGGAAGCAGCAGCTTCAGTCTGTGAGACAAAAGATAATGATGCTCACTTGCATGCTCACACAATTTCTTTATTCTGGTATAGTTTTATGTTTAGTAGCTCAGTTTAGATTATTGTAATTATTAAAACTTTAGTTAAAAGCATTAACATCTCTTGGTACTCCCTAAGAAGATGAAATGACTCCATCTGTGCAGCACCTGTTCCTCTTTTCCACCTCAGCGACCAGTTCATCAGTGGAGAACTGCCCCCTGACGACAAGGATCAGGCTTTTGATGACGTCCTCTGAGCAGTCCACATCCAAGAGACCTCCAACCACAACAGGCAGACGGCTGGGATTCACCTGACACACAAACAGTCCCATTAGCTCGTGGCTGTAATGTCGGGAGACAGTGTAAAAGTAATTTGAATGTCTCTGCACGGACTTACTTTTTGAACATAGATCTCGATGTACTTCTGTAGGTTGTTGCGGTAAAGATAAAGGACCAGGTCGTGGACAAAGTCAAAGCGGTCACATACGATGATGAGTGGCAGCTGGTCAGTGAGTTTTGCTTCCTGTTTGTCACAACGAGTGGAGAAAAACAGAAAAGATACTGTAATCTACACGAAGGTGCACCAGTTCATCAAATACAACATCTTTCTGCTAGAAGACTTGTAGAGATGTAATTCTCCGGCTGCCATCCTTGAATTACACAATACAATACCAAGGGGGAAATATGAAACAAAAAGTTTGGCACTACAACAACTGGATGCCACATTTCTGAATGGATTGCCAGGATGGTTATGTCGTGCAAAAGTAGTGTTTTTCTCAGCAGTGTTACAGAACAAAACCTCTAAATATTATACAATGGCTTTCTAGCTCATCCACACACAGTGAGCTGTGAACTGTAGTGTCAGCATTATGCAGGGCTGAGCACTAGTCCTCTGTACCATAATGCAATGGTGTACTGCAGGATTATCAAACCGGGATTGTGCAACCTGTCAATATTATCTAAGAACATGCTATACTGACCGGAGACTACCACAGGACCACAGACACCTTCAATGTCTTGGCACATAAACCAACCCTGATGACGATTACAGACACGTCAGGTGTAGGCAACCCTGGTCCTAGAGAGCCACAGCCCTGCTTGTTTTCCATCCAACTCGGCCCTTCTCATTGTTGATTACCTGGACCATGTGTGATTAGACAATCAAAAGCTCAAAGTACAGGGATAATTAAAAAAAAAGGGCTGAGACTCTCTAGGACCCCAGCCTAGCCTACCCATGAACTATGAAAGTGTATGTAATATGCACGGTGGTGTATGGGCAGATACTATACATCTCCATACAAATCCCAGTTTTAATCCTGTTCCTAAAGTTAAGGGATTGGGATGAAAAGAAGGAAACAGGAGAGGTCTTGAACTGCGAGGAGGGATGGGTTTACCTGATACATGTCCTGCCATTCCAAAGACAAAAGAGGAAGAGAACAAAAGATATTTGACTGCTATAAGGGTGATCGAATGTATTTAACCAATACAATCAAGTTTCTGAGCGTCTGCTGGATGTATCATTTTATGAACCGTCTAGACACTTCAATAAATTAATATGTTTTCCATTTGCAAATTTACAATGTGTGGCATTTAACACCAGCATGTTGGGAAGTTCTAAAAATCTGCTGTAGTTCAAACATAATGTACCAATGAAAAAAGCAGACGAGTGGTTTGAGAACTGAAAAATACAGATCAGAAGAGTAAAGAAAGTATAAGAAAGCACCAGACGAAGGAACAAAAATAGCTTTTAACTCTAGTGTCTGATCACTCCAGGTGTCCCTGAGATCATACCTTGAGGAAATTCTTGACGCGCTCTGGGTCGTAGCAGTTGCTCTCTCTGCAGATTCTCTCCACCTCTTTGATCTGGCCCGTCTTGCAGGCAGCCTGTATGTATTTAAAGTGAACTTCAGGCTCCTGACTGAAGTTCACAATAGAGCCCAGGAAGTAGAACAGACCTGAGAGACACAGATAGTCAGTTACATTAAGCTTACAACACACAACAGTGCATATTCTGTGGCTTCACTAATCTCGAATCTAGTAAAACATACAGAAAAATAATGTGACTTTGAAATGCAGCTCCATGATTGAGGTTTCTTATCCCCAGTTGGCTTACTTAAATTTTATGCTCTATTTTTTTCAGTTATAGTAGAGAAGCTGCACTAATTTACCTCTGGGACATTCTGCACAATCAATTGTCCTGTCTCTGCTGTGGCCTACTTTTATAACTAATGTTTGAGGGACATCTGTACCGTTTAGTCTATAGGCAAAAAAGAATGGCCACTTAACTGAGCGAAAAGTCACATGCTAATGTTAAAATACCAAAACATTTATGGGATGTTATTGTTTTAATTAATTCATTACAATCTCTGTAACTGCCTGTACCGAGATAAGGAAGAAACACCATCACTGTCTATGCACTGCAAGATTGTCTTGTCTGGCTCACAGAAATGTCACTGAAGCAATATCCCAGTACAACACCTGGGTCCCACCTTCAAAGCTCTTGAAGGACTCAAAGAGCTCAGTGAGAGCAGGTGTAGTCAACTGCTCATGGTACTTGGAAGCCACCTGGACGCAGATTTGCAGGTTCTGTCGGATGTTGGCTGACAGCATGGCCCTGAGGCATTCCAGAGAGTCCTCCACTGACAGCGAACCAAAGAAGTTCACCAGCCACTGAAAGTGCATAAGGAATATAGGTTGTAATCACAGATCACAAAGTGGCCAACAGAGTCACTGAAAACAAGCTTCTACCTTTAATTTAATTTCACTCAGCAGTTGGCAACTGAAACCTACCTCTGGATTGAGCAGATGTGTATGCACCACAGCACGCTTGATATCATACAGGTCAGTGTAGTGCTCTAGTGCCCTTTGCAGGAGTCCAGCCTTCTCACAGAGCTGGGCAATGTGTGCGCGATCATAGTTGGTGAACATCTGATTACCCAGGATGGCATCAGCAACCTGCACTCATTACATGGCGAAATAATGGTTAAAAACAACACCTCTAAACTATCTCTGGTAACTGAATTGACTTTATTAGTGTATATGTGCATCTATCTACCTGTGGGGCATGCATGAGGTTCATCTCCAGCAAGCGAGTCTGCAGAGGTCCTTCTGAGGGTCTGTTGTTCTTTAGAGCATCCAGGAGGAATGAGGTGCACTGCTGGATCAGGTTGTACTCCATGAACACATCCACGATCTGGACAGGCACAGAGACACATCAGTGGGAATAGATAATGTGGTTAAGGGAACACCTTCCTGCACACTTCTGTAAATCTTCAACAGCCTCTCATACAACGGGCTTTATTCTTACAACTCTAGCTATCTGCTACTGCAGCACTTTAGGCAATACAGAAAGCTGTGTCAGCAGTTGAACTTTGCAGTGCAGATGGCCCGCATTGGCAGGAAGCAAAGGAAGAGGTGCATTTCCTTTATAGTACAGGATAGCTGAGTTCACAGATATTGACAGCGCATGTGACTCAAACACTACTGAGGTGACAAAATACTACTGAATTTCAGTGGTTGACTAGTTACTTGTAGACTCGGGGTGCTTGTCAATCTTTATTTTATAATTACAGTCTCACCTAATGTAAAAAAAAAAATTGCAGTACACCACAGCACACTGAACGCTGCTTCACAAACCTAAAAACATCCACCTATTCCTAATGGGAATTTATCTCGCCTTCCACTGACCTGTGTGATGTCAGCCAGAGGCTCCTCATCCTGTACCAGCATCTGGGCAAACTGTAGGCCTTGTTCTGGGTTGATTCGCATCACATTCCTCAGCAGAAAGATCCAGTCAGGAGTGTAGCCCACCTGGTACCAAAGACAGACAACACCCCCTTAATACTAATGTAATTACACTCCATGGTATATAACATTACTTTTTAAATATTGTCCCAGTTTTATGCTATAAATGAAATTGTTGTTGTTTTGATACAGCCTCAGCTACAGAATCATACCTTCTTGGCATACAGGACAATCTTGGGAAACTGTCCGGTCTCTGCGAAGCACTGAATAACCTTGTTGGGGACGTTGGCCCTCAGGTAGACACTGAGAGCCAGTGTAGGATCCACTGCCTTCACAAGGTCACCTAGTTCCTCTGAACACTCCAACTGTAACATAGAACGTGAACATCAGCACTGGGACCAACTAGAAATGTTAAATTGCATCAATAGCTGCCAATATTTCCAACTGTATGTTATGTGTATTACAAAGTCGTAACATGCTGCCTGGTAGCTCAATGGGTTAAGCGTCAGACTGGGATGTAGGAGGTCGCAGGTTTGAACCCCTTCTGACTCCTAATCTATCCCATACCAGGTGTGTCCCTGAGCCAGACACCCAGCACTAGCTCCTTGCAAGTCGCCAAGCAAAGTAAAGTAACATAACATAAAATAAGTAAAATTCCAAAGCACATACATATAGTAAACAATTCTCGTTTCCCACTGAGGTCACTAAGGACCACCCAAATGTAAACTTTCTTTGAAAAACTTCACAAAGGTCTTGCATAGCAGATGATCACATGGGCCCAGATAAGAGAGTCATGTAAACTAACAGGCAGCACAGGAAGAGTCTCTTCCTGTGAGATGGAGATCTGCAATACCTTGTCTTCCTTTAGCCATTTTTCCAGAAGCTGCTTTCGTCCCTGCTGAAGAACAGGTCTGCAAAGCTCCAGAGACTCAAACTTATTGAGCTGGCCCTGGTCCAACAGAATACCAAAGTACTGCAGCAACGGTGAGGTCTGGCCAGGCTGGGTTGGAACACTCTGGAAGCGACGGATGGTGTCTGGGGTGCGCAGGATACCCTGAGAGAGGAAAGGCCAGCTTAAGGTCAGAAAAGCTACACATGCCGTTAAAGGTCAAAATAAGACGAAATAACATCAGATCCAACAGTCCTGCATTAAATAGTAGCACGTGGGTCTATTTACTAACAGAATGGTCACCTTTGGTGCATTGGCAGCTACTTTTGCAGCCTCCGAATAATTGCCAGCAGCAAACAGGTTGTTGAACTTGCGTGCAAAGAGCTCCTCAGCACCAGCGAGGTTGTTGCGGACTGCTAAGCGAAGAGCTAGATCTGGATTCTGCAGTACATTGGTGATGTATGGGATGATGTTCTCCTCCTCCACGCAGACCGACAGCACCTGTGTCACAATAGCACAGGAGGAATGAGTCACTGCAGTGCATTAGAGACGAGATTATCATAACACTGTACAAAACATCTGACATTTTTATCCTATTTTCGTTTTGTAAATCTGATGAAAAATCTCACAATCTAACACAATATTATGGTTTATTAAATTAGTATTATCTGCTGCTGAGCTCCATCTTTTTTGACCTACTTTTTGCTTTTCTATCTGGTAAAATACTGCCTTAAGCTTAATTCAAATAATTAATACTTATTCAAAATGTTATAATACGTGGTCTTTTCTTAATGCAAAAATCTGTTGAAATACATCTAGACCACACTAACAAACCAATCCCTATTCACAATATGGAGAAGGTAGTGAGTGAGCAAATTCAGCAGACTATAACCGATGGTATTAGTGTTAAACACTGTCTGGCTGGATGTGGCTGCTGAATGCAAATATATAATTAGTAGGTCAGTGTAACGCATGGCTTTTGTGAGTGATTTAGCAAGAGAAAGAAAGAAAGAAAGAAAGAAGACGAGCTGAATGAAAAGAGCAGGATGGAGGAAAGGGGAGGGGGTAGAGGAGAAAGACAGCCAGTGTCGTCCCCGCTATAAATGAGCCCGGCAGGTCAGTGGCCCATATTTTAACGTGGGTGAGTAGACCTTATTCTTCCTGCCACTAAAGCAGGGTCATTTACATACTATAACACTGGTGGATGTCTTCAAATAAAAAGGAAAGAAAGGAGAGACAAAAGGCCCTAAAGAGGAGGAAGGTGGATCCAAAAGTGAATAAGAGGCTAATATTAGATTTACATTATTCTAAATGTCTGAAAATAAACATAAACAGGGACTGACCTGGTCAAATACATTCTGCCTAATTGCTGATTAAAGGAATGCTCTCATCATGTCAGGTAAGATACTATGTTGTGAATATATTTAGCAAAACATTTTAATTTAGCTTAATATTAATATGTAAACACATGAGCCTAATTGAAAAGGGTTTTGTGGTTCTAAGCAAGAAGGCACCAAGCATCAGATGACACATGAGCTGTGGGATCAAGTGACACAGTAGTTCAGACAAACATAAAAAAGGAAAACTACAGAGCAACCCTTTCTGGTGGTGTGCAGCATTTCTACACTGCAGCTATCACCACTGCATGTCAATGGCAGGCCAGGTCTAGATCTAAAGTGGTCTGCGTCAAAGTGGCAGAGATTCTGATGCCTAGACTCAAACACACAAACAGCCATTGCAGAGCTTAATGAATAAAACTACCTAGAAATGTATAATTAGAATTGTTTTTGTGGGAAACCAATAGGCTTATCCTCCAGAATGTGAGTGGTAAAGTTTACCACTTTACCTTATAGGACAGTCCTGACTGTATTGATTTTTTTGTCACTGTGGCGACAGGATCAGCAGCATATAGCTGCACAGTCAGCCCTTTCTTATGCGTTCTTATTCTACTTGTCCAATTGATCCAGAGATAAGACCATAGGAAAACATCTAAACACCAGTTGTCTGCTTCATTTCCGTCTATGCGAGTCCTTATGCTGCTTGTTGACTAAAGGCAGCAGAGAATTCAAAGAGAAGTTATCGAAGAAGCATCAAACCAATGCATTTCATTTTATGAGGCCATCTATATGGTTAGTAGAAAACAAACTCAAATGGAGGCACTAAACAGTGATGTGAACACGTGATGAGCGCACACACTCACACACACTCATCACTGCCATGACATATAGCGAGACTGGCCACTGTAACAACTATCAGCTTTCCTCTCTTCACTCAATAATTCATACAGTGTGTGGCCTGGCTGGACCATTATTCATCAGCTGGCTGGGTCTAGTTCTACTCTCTGGTTCAGCTTTACAAAGGCTGTAAGACACAAGGCTTTCTGCTCGCTTTGTGTGAAACATTACACCTTGGATTATTTATAATGCCATGTGCAAAATGAGCTTGCTTCATGAGAAACAAGGAGATGTTGTATTGACCCAGGCAACAACTCCTGCCTGATGCATCTGTATTTGTTAACATATCACATCTGCTGACTATGTGACTGCTGATGAAATGAAGGGTAAACACTAACTGTTGCACTTCTGTTGCATTCGTGTGGAAGGGGCTAGGAACAATATTTGTCAATATCAGCAAAATTCTACTTTGAGATTAACAAGACTCAACATACTAAGCATCAATGTAGTTAACGCACAGAGCATGTAATGGCTGACATTCTTACCTGTCCTTTCCTGTTGACCCCAATAATGCCTGAGGTGGCCTCGTGTGGAGCGGTGACAAAGATGGTTTCACCACTGATGCGGTTCATGTAAATGCAAGTGCCCGTCTCCAAGTCATATAGGTGGATGTAGCCATATTTAGTTATAAGGAAAACCACATCATGCTTGGAACTTATCTGTCAAAAGAAATTGATTTTATGAATGAATGATTTATTATCTATCTAACAAATATCGAATAAGGCCACTGCTTTGACTTTGTTGAGTCAGAACGTACCTGCATGGCCACAGGGAAGTCATTCTGGGCTTCTGGAGGGAAGAACACATCTACTGCTTTCTTTGGAAATGGCTGGTTGCCAGTTGGTGGAGTCCCCACTTCAATAATGTGGAGCTGTGTCAAAGAGAAAAAACGTAAGTGAGAAGCAGACTCAGGGAGGTTTTCCTAGGGTAATGCCATTAAAATTTGTTTCCACTGTTAAATTATTAACATCAGTCACCTTTCCTCCAGCCTGGCCTCTGACTGCAAAGCAGAACAAAGTCGACTCCTCTGAATTTCCTTCCATCTTAAACTGGGCGAAGCTGGCAGCATGGCCTTCGATGGGCTGAGAAACCTTTCTCTCAACAGAGTAGAGCTGCATGGCTCCCACCACCCGATTTTGCTGAAAAAGGTAAAACACATATACATATGTACAAATAAAAGTGGATAACTATTGTATGGTTAAAGCTATTCTGTATTTATGGCAACTAATAAAGAGACCATCTACTGTAAACTAAATCAGAAGAGAGGAGCAGCGGGTTACCTGGGCTGAGATACCAATGAGGAGAAGCCATTTCTGCTTGGCGTCAGTACGGTAGTTGATGATCTGGCAGCCTGCCAAACTAGAGTGACGATCAAATACTTTCACAGGCTGTGAGTCACCCTCCATGCTCCAGTGGTAGACAGCATTGTCAGTCACAAGTGCAACTGTGTTAAGGGAGATCCACTTCCAAAAGGTAACGTCGTCCGTCATGGTGTGCGCCTTCATTTTACTCTTCATCTCAATGTTGAAGATCTGAAGAGTTTTGGAGGCTAAAAGGGGGGAAGAGGGCAGGAGCAAGGCCCCACAACACTGTTAAAGCTTCTGACAACAGTGTGTCTACAAACACTGAAACATTCACAGACAAAGAGACACACCAAATTTATTAGAAACGGAGATTTGAATTTGATATGTTGGTAGTAGTCATGGCACAGAAGTCAACAAGCAGTAACGCCATGACTGATAGATAGGAGATGCCATACATGCTGTAGTTGGAAAACGTGTCATATAAAGTGTGGTGAGACTGACAAAAGCTAAAGCAAATAAATAAATTCAAACGCTTAAATCTGGACAATGTGCGATTAGGTCAGTTAATTGCACTTTACCAATGAAAACATGGAATTGCTTGAATGCTTGCATTATAAGATGTGTAGGCTAATAAGAACCTAATATTCAAACTAAAAACACACACATCGTCTCTGACAGTGTGTTTGACTAAATATATGAAAACCTCTATTAATGTTTCAGTAATACAAATTTGGAATAAAAAGTATATAACACAAAGTAGAATACAATATATAAATGTAACATAACTGAGCTGATTAGAGCTATTGAAATATGTATTCAGTATGTGTTATATATTGTTCGATCCAACTACATGGCCCACCCAATCAAATAAACAGCCCTTATAGAGAAACAGCTCTATAGAGAAACAAAGCAGACAGATGACCAAAGCAAGAAACAAACAACTCACAAAAAAAGACAAACACACCTGCATCTTAGCCAAATGGTCAAACAGTGTAGTATGACAGTTAAACAGATATGGAGAGGCACAGGTCGATGACAGGGGGGCATTTTGTAGAATTAGAGACAGAGAACATTTTTCAAATAATGATTGTGGCTGATCGACAATCAAATGTTTTGGGGTGTCTAGGTAATGGACCAGACACTGAATGTTAAGAAGCAGTTCACTCACCTGAATTGTTTGTTTCATTAGTTAGGGTTAATTTAGTGAGCTAAAGCTTTGTTATGAAGCAGTGAGTTTGACTTCCTTGTTTGTTCTTTACTCCATAGTCATCAACAATGTGAGAAAAAGCAAAGACCAACACGTTAGCACAACCATCAAGATCGGTTTGCCATCACTAAGCCATGGAATCAGAGAACTATAAGCAGTGTGGTGAATGGACCACTTGCAGCAGCAGCCAAATTTCAAAAAAGAGCAAGCAATGGGATTTATAATTGAATAATAGTTAGCTGTTGGGAGTCTGTGCAACTGTATTCTTCACACGAGGTAATCATGTTACCGGTTATAGGTTTCGTACTACATCACAGGACAAAGTCAGCTGAGAAACATCAGTATGGTACACTGAACAGGGAAGACGGTGGGGTGGAAAAGACGAGGGAAAGGGTCTGCTGACCTCACTCATTTACATACACTCAAGTATCCTGGTTACAGTAAGCCGATTTCTTAACTGTCGTGTAAATGGTAAACTTGGTTACCATAATCAAGGTAGGGGCTTAGTGAAACCAGATTTTCCCAGTTAGATATTTTCCAGAGAACTCTGATGATTCTATGTGTTCGCACAGTGGGTTTCTAATTGGCTTTCAAATACAGTGCATGTATGGCCGCCACTCTACTACTTTCAGCAGAGAAGCAGCTAGATGAAAGGGGAGCTCATTACACAGAGCGATTCTGCCTTGTTTTTTGAAATGTAGACATCTAAATAAGTCACATTTCACCAGATATTTCTTTAATTCAGACAGTTTGACAGTCTCCCTTTAAAAGGGAGAGTTATGACTGTCAGGAAGCAGTTTTTCTGTCTATATAATGTTAAAATCTGTGAGCCCTCTTCCAAAATCAAACCCAGGTGGAGGATAATTTATTTATGCTCTGTAGCATGTGTATGCAGATTTCCAGTAACCAGGTATCTTAAGTCCATGTAAACTGGTTCCTTAATTACCCAAGAAACCTAGTTCCTCTGAGTAATCTGGTTATTAAAGTTACTACACAGGACTGGCAGGAAAATCAGGGAGTTTGAATAAAGTAAATAAATAAATCAAACTGGAGAAGAGCTACTTGTTGTCATAAAAACTAGTCACCAGTAGAACAACAACATGAAACCAACAACAATGATCTGCATCAGTCATTAAAACCTTATTACTTACTGCAAATCATTAAAACTACCTGATGATCACAAGGTATATTTAATCCAATTCAGTACATTGAATCCTGGTTACTTGTTTACAACAAAACAAGGAGAAGTAACTGGGGTCATATGGTGACAACAATGCCTCTAGGATTTACTTTTCAGTGTTAAATAACCTAATACAGTAATTTCACAAAGCAAACTTGATGGAACATAGACATGCAGTCATCTCTAACCGTGACCACTGGGAAATTGTTTAGCCAAAAGTTCTAAGACACCAGCTGTTTGGCTCATAAAGTATTATTACATTACTTGGATAGTGGCAATAACAAAAGCTGATGACAAACACACAGCTCACAAAGTTCTTGGCCTTCCCAATCTGGGAAAAAGCAAACACTCCTTAATTCTTAATGACCAAATCTAAACCTAATTGTATTATTTTCACACTGTGGTAATTAAGCCTCACATGTTCCTATCTAAAGTCCCTCCTTAATCCAGTTCACTGCTAATATGGGAATACTTGTATAGAGGAAAAGTGTATAAACATCACTGAAACTTATTGGGGCCAATACTGTACGTTACAAGTCAGCACACAGAATCTACACTCTCTCGTCAGAGCAAAACCCAGTTTTAGTCTTGAGCATACTGTTGTCAAAAAAAGCGAAACAATACTTGAACACAAATGACAACAGGGTATTTACCACTTCAGACAGATGGGGAAGGAAATGAATTTAAAAATGGAAAATGAGAGGAAATGGGAATTAAAATGAAATCACTTTTACCCACAGAATTACCACGTAAAATGGGTTCCAAATCACTTTTACACAATAAAAATGATGAAATGCCAGCAAGCTATAAGGCTGTAAAAGCAAAATCCTGTTTATGAAGAAACATAATAACAGACTAGACTAAAAACGTTTCAAAGCATTATCCAGAAATTAGTCTACGTAAAATAATAAAAACTAAGATTTAACTTAGCTTTGTACCAAAAGCTGAATGTTTAGTAGTACACAATGGTAGATCATGTCAAGCACACACAGCAGACTACACTGACTCTTTTGTTTACTGAAGACAGCTAAACTGAATAGAATAAGTGTAAAATTTGTTCTTCAATACTAAAAACAGGATTTTACTTCCACAAGTAAGTAGTTAAATTTCAACTCACCGTCTGCAAACACATAAGAAAGCCATAAAGTAAAATAAAAAACAAACAAAACAAAGAACATAGAAAAGACAAAAACAAAAACAACAAAAAAGTCAAAGCAATCATGGATGCTGGACAAAAACAGTAAAATGCTATGCTATGCCATTTTGAATATTTACAAATATTTACAAGGACATGTTTGGAAACCAAATGTTTAAAACAATACCTCTTAGTGGAATGTCTAAACTACTTGGAAGTCTATTGCCACATATCATATGAAAATAATTTTTACAGTGATAATTATTAAAGTAATAATGTGGCTAAAATGACCAAACATGTCAGAGCTAAAAACGTCTATTGTCTCCTTACAGATGGTTAGTTAAAATTCACACATACTGTTTAGAGATCTACAAACATGGTCTTTGTAAAGGCTGTACACTGCCATACCTTTAAGTGCAATGACTTTGCTGGCTGGGTTCATTATGGCGCTGTCGGCTGAGATGGGCCTGCGGACAGGTGTATTGGGGTCGGCCATATCAATGATAACCACCTGAGTCTGCTCGCCCACCTTCTCCCGGATACAGATGAACTTGTCCGACTCCATGGTAAGGGTGCTGAAGCCAATATTGGCTGGATTGATCCCTAGGTTTTGGAGCTTAGGGAAAAGAAAAATAACCAAGGGCATATTAACTGAATGTGTTACAAAATGTTACAATTACAAATACAACAATGAGATCACACTCTTAAGCAAAGGCATTCATTCGAGAAGAGGCAGTTGTAGTTTATTTACATTTCACTTCAATCTAGTGTGGTGTGCTACTGCAGTAAGATACGCAGCAGGAAACTTACAAGCACAATAAAGGGACAAGAAATAAATTCACTAGTCGGAGAACTAAAATTGACTTTCAAGAGGTGCAGTGAATGTTAAGGTTGTAGAGCCAAAGCTACTTTGACTTTGAGAAGCGACAAACATGTTTATTCAGACATGTTTGTTGCCGACTCCAACCCGCTGACACGCTGTTGTGCACCACCACAGCTAGCCAATGAGGTCACCATGTCTGAAAACAAACATCACATCTGTGGACAGATGTAGCTCATCACAATAGGAGCCAGCCAGGGTGGAGAGCTCATGCAACACAAAGTTCTAAAAACATGAGCTAAAGAGGAAACTACAACTATGTTACACAATACTGTAGTGTTATTGCAGGCTGACTACTATCAACTTCTCAGGTCTAACATTCAGAAACATTAGGTCCAGAAGCAGCATGTCAAAACTAAGTGCAGCCTTTGTTTTGCATTTTCACCTTTTGCTATTGCTAATTCTTAATTAATTAAGTGAAACGTTTCACTTAGTTCACTGTAGTTGGTGGAAGTTTGCTGTAGCTTGTGTGTTAGAGGAGAATTTAGATCAGCTTGTACGTCAATCAACATAAATCTGATAAATTTTCAATAGCAGGTGATCTACCTGCACTCCCTTTGTGATCGACGCATTGGGCAACCCCTGCTTTATAGACCAACTGTCTCTGTTCTGATCACTGGAGGTACATGCTCACCAGTGCTGCCCAGGAGCACCTCACATGCCTCAAGAGATGCAACCCAGTTGTCCGACACACCTCCCCATTTCTCCTGTACCCAACATGCTGAGCATGGGAATCACACACCCTGACATAGCTCTAGTACTCAGGAAAACGTCACTGCATTTGTCGGTGCAAGAATTGTTCTGAGCAGTGTTAAGACTCCAGTACAAATAATATAAAACCACCAAATATCTAACCTTAACAACAACATGGAAGATGGCATGTAACACAGTGCAATATCTACAGCTCCACTGTCTTCCTGCTAACCAACTGCAAATTACACACTGTTGTGAAGAAAAAATCAAGGAAATGAAACTACCAAAAACATTTCTCATAAGCCACATTTTGCTTTTGCAGCTTCCTTTTCTTCTGCACCCTACTGACAACACACTACAATTTTAACAAATATCATAATGTAGACATATCGAGCATGGTTTCTGGATGAAACTTGGACAACAAGACAATGGATGTGCAGACAGTTATTTTATAGTTTTACCAATAATTAAATTATATTTATGGTCCTCCAGTGTAAATTTTTAAATGTCAAGAGCCGTTTTGAGAACCCAAATTAGACTATTCTTAAGGCTTGGCAATGATAACGTGTGGCTCCACTGTCAAAAATGTACTGTGGCCGAGTCCTAATCAGCAAACACAAACCACAGTTCCAGGAATTGCTCAACGAAATGGGAACACCTTTTATCAATGACAGGACACACCCTCTCGCAGCTGTGTCCCACCCACATTCTTTTACTAGTGTCTATCCTGGTTCATTATAGAAGACCTGCAGAACAAGTGTTACTACAGGCTGTGAGGAAAGAACTGAATACTGATCTGAAGCACACTTACAACACAGTGATATGTGGACTACTGTAGGGAGTGATAGAGTAATCACTGTAGCCTCTGTGGCTTTAATTGCCATGATTGTTTAATAGGGAGCCTTGATTTAAGACAACATTTATTCAAACTCCAGACAGAGAATTGCCTGCTGAGAAATTATACCTTAGGCCTTGGATACTGCACATCTATTCTCAGTAATAACTAGCAACACTTTGCTCTCTCAGAACACTAGAAGAGCTACCATTTCTTTTTCAAATGGTCATCCTGAAGGGAACACATTCAAACCAACAGTGCACTGTTCTTTTGTACATAAATCAGAAAATCCCATACAGTTTTAATGGGACTAAAACCTCTGTAAATTAACTGTGACCTTTATTAAATTATATTTATAATATCTGGAAAGCAGACTGAAGCATGGCTACTTATAAAGCAGTTAATCACGTTAAATGGGTAATTGTAGTTCCTCTGTTGTAGCACAATGGTTTTCTAGACAGTTTTTGCCCTCTCTTATTCACTCTGCCTGTTATGGCAGCTATTCAGAGTTCAGCAGGAAGCCCTTAAATTCACAACAAAAATATTCATAGGAATCACAGGAAAGAGCAGCAAGCCTGCATGGTGTTAGATTGATCACTTAGAATAACGTATAAACAAATACAGACAGATCTTAGACTGCTGGACGATGGACCACACCACATTTTAATGTGTCAGACTGGTTTGTTATGGAAACTCTGAGGTAAAACAGTAATGTGGGCAAATGTTGCTATGACATAAATGAGCAGGAATTTGGGTAAAAGCAGGTCAAACCAGTGGAGCTACAACCAATGTAGAAAATCATGTTCTTGTTTAGGCTGGCTTGTCCTGACCTGCTGTTGCTTCATTTAGCATCTTAGGCCAAACTTTTATGAAAACATGGTAGTCTAAAATATTTCTAAAATAAAAACGGGGCTGTGGGATCAGAACACAAGAGAATCTAGACATATTAGGGTAAGAGAGAACTTCGCGTCATGTTTTTGACAATATAAACTAATATCGTTACTGTGTTCAAGGTTTTTTTTGTAATTGTACATAGATTTTACATGAGTACCAAAGGGCAATGGTGCCAACATTAGAGCAGCTATTAATTGTAAAAATCTCTAGGACTATGCAATGACTCAAAATTACACTACACATTACGACGTTGAGTCCACTGACAAACCATTATCTTACCTAAGCTGCATTTAATGGCATAACACAAAAATCAGTATCTCTGCTATTGCAATATTTTTACACAGGAAAGCATAATATCTCATATATACATTCAGTGTTGGCCTCACTAAACTTCCAAGACCAGGGTGCCCATGTTATGCTTAATTTAGGATTCACATTTTAGTCTTGGGCAAGGGTTAGGGTAAGCCAGCTTCTCTGGCTTTAAGGCTAAAACCGCTACTTTAAGCTTGTTTGTCTTCAAGGATATCTATCCCCTGTCCCACATTGTTCTGATTTGCTAGCTCGTTGAAGTCTTCCTGTGGGCTGATCTTTGCCCGGCTGGAACAGCATCGTGCTTTGGCAACACCCTAGCTAAAGATCCTGTTGCTTATTGGGGCAGGTTTGAAACACTCTTCTGCAAAGTGCCATGAACAGAGTGCATGAGCATGAGCTAGGTGACACAGCATTTTATCAAGAAAGTGGCAGGAAATGAGTGCCATCTAGTCACCATGATAATCTACTACCAGTTGCAGGAATGAGTTGACATATGATATAATTTCTGATAAAGATTGACGCCGACACTTTACTATTATCTAAAACACCATACAACTGCTGGACAAAGCTTCAATACTCATGTTCTTCCCATCCATCGAAAACAGCATGAAACATTCTAGTGCTTGGCGGTATACTGGTTAATACCAGTATGTTATGATATGGATTTTTCTTAATCCATAATAACAATATTTTAGTTGCTTTCAAGGCAGTTGATGCAATTTATTTTCTGACGTATACTTTCTGTTGAGGGAAGCCTGTGTGTGCAAATACAGAGGTTTCTGCCTTTTTGCAATACAGAGAGCAGAGGAAAATTGTAAACACATGATGTGGACCCAGAGCCAGAACCAACTTGTTACTAAGTTTTATGTTTAGGCAGTGATTACATTTTGACCAGTGACTCTTTTCTATAATTCTACACCCCTTCTTAGCTAAAGGTGAGAGGAAGAATCAGCCAATCACAGGCAGAGTATGGCAGGCCTTCAATGAACAGAGGCGTGGAAAGAGCAGCAGTGGCTGAGAAACATATAAAGGAGTGAGAAAATGAGAGAGAGAAAAGCGTTGACATTCTGAGTCAGTGTGACAAGATGTGTGCTAAAGGGTGGAAAATTGACACTGAAACTCAGGCCTTTAATCCTGAATGGACTGAAACCGCTGCATCTCCTCTGCTCTGAGACAGTGACAGTGATTAAAAGAGGGAATGTGAAACGTCACAGTGAAACCAAGCACAGACCTATTAAGTCACTTTAGGCCATCTATGATTAGAATCACATAACATTTAAGAGGGGAAACGAAAACATTTTGACCAACACTGAAAAAACTAAGATCTTAATTTATACAAACTATACAATATTTTCTTATTAAACATGTCTGCAATAGTAAGTTCAAAAAAGCTACCTAATTAGTACCTGTATTGACGGAGATAAAAAGAATCTTCCTTGCAACTCATGCATTATATTAGGGATATATCTGATATGGCTCGCAAACTCAGTAAAACATTTTTAATGTTATTCCTGCTCAATACATCATCCTCTCCTGTGAAGAAGAAGAAACCATCCTCATAATGCATAATATTTACTGAGGTAAAGCATTTGCCAGATTTGAACTATTACTAATGACCCCAAGAGGGTCACATCTGTTAATTTGACCAAAATGCTATTCCTTCAAAGGAAAACAGCATCTTGTTCAGCAAAAAAGTCATTTGAGTGTTCTACAAATGCAAAGTTCAAGGTAGAGCAGGGAAGGATGTGCTATGTAATGTGCTGAGGCTTGCAGCACTTCATTGCAGTGCTCCATAACAGGAAACCAGGGACCCATTGTCCACTAGGACTGAAACAACAGGCTTGCCCAGTGCTGCCTCCTCCACTATCATGTGACACTGCTGTGAGACATGTGACCAACTCAGGAGTAAGGAGCCAGAGGGCTGCTTTCACTGTCAGATAAAAAGTAGGGGTTGGGTGGGAGGAAGGAATGCATGCATTTTCAAAGCCCGTCTATCTACACTCTAAGCCAGTTCTGCTGAGGTGCAGTTTCCTTCTTCTCCCAAATACACACTTTATCATACGTTTAAACAACGCTGCAGAATGTCAGGTGTTCAGCAGATCTGTATATATGCTAGCCTGTCACGAGATATCAGCTGGTCAGTTACTAGCCCAGCTCAAAGTGCAACATGTAAAACTTGTATGGAGATATTTAAAAAGCGCAAGGGCACAATAAAGTAATGCCCTTCCCACAACATTCAAAGGACCTCAATCCTTCCTTAGACCACAAACATCTAATTCAATGCAGCTAACAACATTCATTTAAAAAAACATGACTATACATTTCAAATTGATTCAAAGAAAAATGGGATGTCCGATCATCTTTTTGGGAAAATATGTGTGTTTGGGCCACTCCCAAATGTAAACATAAAACATTCAACATCAAGAGATTTAATAAATTATAGTTTTAAACACACATTACCATGAATGCTTAGAAAACATCCATGTATGCACAGAAATAAGTTAGGTGTTTCAGTATGTAATTATGGAATTATATATGAAACACTGTGTGTGCACTAAGACACTATTTTATAAGCTGGATCTTATGTTTTCCCCTCCAAATATGAACAGAAAGAAAACCCCACTTGCTAAATGCTATTCGGAAGGGAAGCATGTATCAACAGAGAATGTTAATATATCAACAGAAATGTCTTTTTAGGATCACATAGTACAGTGGCAGAGATGGGAACTGAGGAGCAGTACCAGTTCTGATTAGTCAGAAACATAACACTAATAAGCAGGTTCTGTTGATACTATAGTATAGTAGTTGAGACTAATTTATTTATGTATTTATTTACTGATACATAATATTAGCATTCCTACTGATAAACTGTTTTTCCCTGCATACATATTTTCTGGGTTAGATACCAGAATCTATAACATTTCTTTAAAAGTATTCGTCCCTCTACTTCAAGGACTTATCCTTGAAGTACAAGCGAATTGCAATAAAAAAATTGTTGTATGCTGTAAGAGAAAGAATATGCTTATTCCAGGACATTTAAATGTTATTTAGCTGGAGTCTATGCTACACTATATAAATGGATGATACATAAATGCAAGCTATGTAGGTTTGCCGGATGACAAGAGGACACACGAATGCAGAGCTTGAGTGAAGAAGAGAGAGATGGAGAGAAAGTAACAAAGTATTAAAGAAGATTGTGAGATTCTAAATCAATTAGCATATTATTTATTTTACATTTATTATAAAAAATGTATTTTATTTTAATAAAAATAATAACTAAAATATATTATTATTTTAGTGTACATTACACTATGTCATGGGTGAATTTCATGTTGCATCAGACTGGTATAAAACTCATTTGACAAGTGAAAAATTATAATATGGGAGTTTTATCAAAGTTTCACCACAGTTTAATTAGATGAACATGAACAGACAATTAATGTCTTACCCAGCCCAGGATATTACTTTGTAGTTATCCACATACAAAGACTGACAAGTCCAGATTTTCTGTGACAGTTTTTTAAACAACAAACATCTCAATCTATGTACAAAATAAGAGTTCTTTGAGGAAAAAATGAGGGGTTTACTAAAAACCAACAACACAAAACAATCTTAATGTCACCTCTAATTGTCCCAACATAACGCAAACTCCACAAAAGGTTATTCAATGACAAAACAACTAAGTCTTTTAGAGTAATTATTTCAATTTTAGTATTAAGAAAATAGAATGAATAAAATAAAATATAGTTAAAGACAATAAAGCTTTAGTATAGTAAAAAATAGTACATGGTATCTTAAATGTGCATAAGAAAATCAACATTCTGCCCAGCTGAACTTTTAGAGTGAGCGAAATCCCAGTAGTCACTGGTTAATCTTATAGTATCGGTGATTAAACAAACTGGTTGAAAGAAATGGTTGCTTCTGAGCCTGCTTTGCTGAAGCCACATACAGTAATAGCTATCTGAGAAATTATGACAGCACCATAGCTTAAACCATGAGCTGATGTCAGTTTGGCCTCTCCAGGATCATGTGACTCTCCTGTACCAATAAGTCAGGAGAGAGAAACGTCTTTCCCGTTCCCTGGGAACTCTTGTGGATGCCAGAATCTCATAGCACTGTACCTCACAAACTGACATCTAACAAGACAAAAGTTAAGATAATAACTAACTGATGGATTGTTTGTGCTGCTCTCATTTCCCTTCCATTCCTGCAATAATAGGTGACTTAATTGTATGAAGAAAATAGTATTATTATCTTATAAAATAATTCCGAATAGCTATGCAAAGCTCAGTCTCTTTACACTATTTTGCGATAGGCCTACATGTTAGTTAATCAACAGAACATACTTTAATAAGGTATGGAGCTTCAATGTTACATCCATGATTTATGTTCACTGTGGTTTAACATTTTAAACAAAATCATATCCACCTGCTTTAGGCAAGTACAATATTATACAACATACATAGCATGAGGATTTCTATAAGAGCTAAAGAGCAGGGTTCAGAACTACCTTAGAGATCAAACCATGAAAGTCACACAGTCAACTCCACTGCAACTGACCCTGACCCATGATTTAGCTTTAGAAAAACGTGTTTACTATTGTTAACTATCAGGAAGAAACAAGCCATCAATAAAACTAGAAAAAAGAACAACCCAGATCATAAATCAGCTATATACACTTTGTGCCCAAAGACATTAGTCTATTTAGGCTGCGACGCACAAAAACTTTTGTGTTTGGGCCAGATTAAAAAAACAAATAAAAAGACTGAATCAACAATTTACTTTTTTCAAAGCTAATAGGCAGTATGATTACATTTTTCATTTGCCTGAAACAGCAACAGTCACTATGATTTATTTATTACATCAACCCTCCAAATTGAACCCATAAGCTTTGAGGAGTATGCTTCCACTTCCTCAACCTGATAACTGTTGCTGTTTTATTGGGATTATGGTAAAGGTGTGGCCATTTAAACTACAAAGCAGGCACAGTGCAGATATTACATAGAGCTGCACACATTATTACATAAATGTGTGTAAGTGGCTTTATTACTGCAAAATGACACGAGTTTATGTCACAGACAACAGAAGTTGTTCTGTGTGAATGTTTCAGCCTCAACCAGCTTAGCCAAGTCATTCAACATAGGTAGTCCTATTTTTCTGACAAGCCAATATACCAAATTACCATTTCTAGAAGCAGCCAACATGAAAGCCTCCTAAATTTGATAATCAATTTAAAAGTCACAAACGCACATATATTTTAGGAGACATATAAAGAACACAAAAAAACTGTAAAAGTAAATAAAAAGATTTTTACTTTTTATTTAGGTGACAACTAGGCAACGGCGGGGATCCACATAAATCGGTTCAAACATGTCAGTGGAGGTAAAGGATGGTGAAAAGCTATTTAATATACCGTTGTCAGGCTTACCACAGCAATAACTGTGGCCATTTGTATTAACGTTATAGCAATAGTGAAGTATATAAAACGAACACTTTAATGGGTTTATAGTCGATGTAACTTGAGAAAGGGTATCATAACACAATATTTATGACATGACATCAATATGCACGTACTTGTAGTCTGTGTATTTAAAGTTTTCATTTATTTATTTATTTAATGCTATTTCTATTATGAAACAGAGTAGCTACACGCAGTGTTAGCTAGAATGCTAACGTAAGATGCTAACTAAGATAAACGTCACCAACCCTGTCAGGCTAACGTAGGTTAGCATAGCTTGCCAAAGCCAACTTAGCTCGTTAGCAATAATTGACTTGTGTTTGAAAACTCTCTGGAGCCATTATAAATCTCGTACCGGTTTCGACTAAAAGTCAAACTTTATCTAACAGTTTAGGCATTCATTCATAAACATACCTGCAGGTGCTCCTGAAAGCGAATAGGCAGGATCTGAGCCATGGCGGTTCCTCTCTCACTCTCCTCCGGTTTCTTTTAATGCTAGCAATCTACGGCTTCTTCTCTCAGATCCTAGCCGGACAGCCAGGACGCCTCTAGTCTAAAGTCCAAATGAATTAACTGTAAGACGTTTTTAAAATGTGCTGTCGGTGTGATGTACTTTTTATTTGTCCCTTAATTGTTTACTTTCGGGCTTCCCCTGGCTAACGACTGACTGCCACTACACCGACTCCCTGGACCTGCAATGGCGGTGGAGGTTGGTCAGCAGAGAAAACATCCCGGAAATGGAAGTGCACTCAATGAGGCGGAAGGATATAGATTCACTTTTTTAAAAAGTGTATTACACTGTTTATGATAAGCATTTATTTAGCAAATTTACGATGGTTAACTTTGTCTTTCAAATACAAATCAATGACATCGGACCTTAACATAAATATATATAGGAACCAATGCTAAGGTAGAACTACTTCTTTCTATTCGCCCTTTGAATTTTGCCACATCATTCGTCTTTGTAAATGTACGTCATTCATACGCCTCGTACACTTGTTCATCTCAGCCAATCAGATCATTCTGAACTCAAATCAGAAATTTAACTTTTTCTAGCATTTCACATGAGATTCAATATATTCACAATCGCTTTTTTGTTATCACAACATCATATATGTCTTTTTTACCTAAAATATGGCGACATGGTTTATTTTTACTTAATTACTTCTTCAGATGATCTGGACACTTTACTGTACTCTTTACTGTTAAATTATTATTGGTGGAATGAACATTAATATGTCCATGCAATATGTATATTTGTGTTAGTGTTCCACTACATAATAATAAAATTAATACATCCCCTTGGGCAAAGTCTTCAAGGACTGGCTGTCGCCTACAGCACCAAGGTTTGGGATTGAGTATCCAGGGACAGCATTTGACCAGAAATCATTGGAGTCGACTTCCCTACCTACTGCACCCCTATTGCCTCATTTGTTATTGGCTATTGTAACACACACAGATAAGCACACAAATTCTTCATAGCGTTCTGACATTGTTGTCCAACAATCTGTGTCCAGATTTTCCAGAAAATGTTGTATCATTTAACCAGACCATCTTTTTTACATATTTTCTTCAAATAAATACATTCTCTGGCATGTGCAGTAATAAGATCTTCATAAAAGTGTGTGCAATCTGCAGGATTGTGTTATGGCATCATGTCTTATATTTTAGGTGGAGTCTGTACCCAAGTTATCATTTCCCTTTTTTACATCCACAATTTGGAACTGGAAGGGGATGTAACGTTATTGAGCAACGTAAAACTGGCTGAGCTGATCCTTCAGCAGAGATTTTATTGTGTTGAGTTAGCAATTATGGCTTCTGGGGAAAAGCATGCTTGCACTAAAGTTAGATCACATTCTTTGTCAATCACACATCATGTTGCCTGACAAATGGGGCAAGATCCTGAAAAATATATCTGTAATGCACACCCTAATGTAGACGTTTATTCGGTAAATGTTTGTCTTAGGTTCAACAAAATTGAGATATATGACAAAGAAAGCTGCAAAGCAAACCAGTACTTGTTAAAATCAGCTGAATAAAGGTGAAGGTAACAGAAAGGTGTAGTTAATTCTCTGTGTTATCAGTGCCTAAAAATGCTACTGTCCCAAACCCCATAAGTTAGTAATCTTTAATTGTTGAAGAAGAATCTCCAACATTAATCTTCACAGACTTATTTGTACTGGTTCTGCGATAATACATGTTCATACACACATTGCCCCTTCACACACCCCCAGAGAAAAGAAGACCACTTTACACATCCACCAGGAAGGCTACAGTTAGGAAGGGTAGTCAGAGGTGTGGCTATTACATCTTCTTAAACACCATCCTTTGTCCATTATTGAGCCAATCCAGGTCAGGCGTGAAGTGAAACCAAAATGGACATTACATTTTAAGTCTCCTAACAACTTTCCACAGACTGACATAGCTACTTATAGTAATGAAATGTTTTGACCCAAAAGATAAAAGTCCAGAGTCCATGACTCAACTTCCTGATAACCTGGATGGCTGAGAATCATCACCTACAATAAATGAACAATAAATAAATATCTCTTAAATATATAATGTAGGTGTTGAGAGGAGGTTATAAAAATGGTAAAGATGGAATTTTAGCACGATGAAAATGTTTTATTCAAGTTATAATTATATTGTGTCTTTTATTTGAATTCACCACCACACACCAGATAAAAGATCATGAATTATGCTTTGTTTAAGATGGCAGATGTTATTTCTAATAAAATAACAAGACTTCAAAATATGTTAGGTGACCCTAATCCTAGACTAAAACAACTATGCAATTTGTTTAGTGATCTATAACTTCAGAGGCAAAGGGTGTAGTGGAGACTGTCCTGAATAGACCATTCACTGCTTCTGTTGCCATGGATTCACAGACTGAACAAACACAAGACACAAACGCTCACAGAGAAGCCATGTGTGTCATGGTAAAAGAGTGGCCTTCTGACTCCCTGTAAGGATGTCACACAGGCCCACTAAGCCCTAAGTTAGCCTCAGGCTCCATGCAAAATGAAGGATGACACTGTTAGTCCTGCAGCCTTTGCTCTCATCTTCCCTTTAAGATGATCCAACATGATGTTCCCATCATGGGTCATTGCCCCTGCAGCTCAATAAAGTGAGGTTAAAATTAGAGCAGCCATATTTGTATGAAAAAACTATACGTAGCAGATTAGATGAATCTTACACAAAGGTAATGGTCTCCTACACAAATGTTTGACCCCTTGGCAAGGGTTTAGGCACAGATGGGAGCTCTGTGTCTTCCTGGTGTTGACTGAGAGGGACTGACTTGGATCCAGAACCAAGATAGAAAAGTCCCATAGAGACTTTACTGGCTCTCTCTCTCTCTCTCTGCCTCTTGCTGTTCTCATTTCCTCTCCTTATTTTGTTTGCTCCACTTTAAGAGCACACAGAAAGCAGAGGTTAAACATACTGGAAAAACATACTCTTGCTTATTTTGGTGTTTCACAGATTAAATATAATCATTGTTTCCTTTGTGGATAACAATTCCACAGCTTGTATAAAATCCACTGTACTGCTATAAATAAAGCACATGATGAAAACCATGCTTTGACAAATCATCTTAAGTAAGCATTTTTTCATTGTGTTTGAACCCATACCCCTTTGACATGCATCATAGTGAGACCTAACCTTTGGACGTCGGTAAAGGTGAAGTTACTAATTGACTGTGTGTGAGCCTTTGCTCCTTTAAAGCAGGAAGAAAAATAAGTCATCGTCTGTTACACATGCCACTCTAAGCAAAGAACAATAAAGTCGTGCAAATTCTTTGAGTTAGATTTTTGTTTGTTCAATTTCAGCTTTTTGTTGTTTTTGTCTGCCGCCCTAATTGTATTTCATAGTAGCGTTCAAACTATGGAAGTCAAGCCTGTTTTCCTTTTGTTAGTACTAAAAACTAAGCTTTTCAATGATACTTATCTTATCTACAAATTCAACAGGCCTTCTCATTGGTTTTCATGCTCTTTATAGTACAGACATTTATATTTGAATTTTGCTGACATCTAGTGGACTGGGAATTAAATTAGATGTTGCTGACCTCAACCACAATACTCTGTAACAAAGTGAGCAGCACAGTAACTGACAGTGATTGGTGCTGTTTAAAACATATAAAGTTTAGCTTAATAAAGAGTTATTATTTGCTATAATCATTCCTCTTTTCCATAGTGGGCTGGGAATGACACAATTCCAATGCAGTTCCAATGCAAATGACCGCTGCTGTTCTGTTGATGGACTGAGGATTGTGACCCCTTTCTTTTTGGCGGGAGCTGTGTTACAAAATGATCCCTGATTGATTGCACATTACTGCTTGAAATGCTTCAAATTCACCCCAGGGCAATTTTTAGCAGAGAAATCTGGACATGATGCAATGCCACCCACTAAGTAACCTATTCAGCAAACCTCTCTACCTCTGTGTAATTGTGATGAAATTAATGTTTACTGTTCAGTTTCTGCAGCATCTGCATTCTTTCCTTTTGTGCTTTGGAACCACCATACATGTCATATAAAAGTGAAGATGCTGGAAGTCATCATTTTAACTTCACATCTCTAGTGATGATTCAGATAAAAAGACTGAGTGCTGACTTTTTAGAAATCTTACTTACTGATTGGCTTAACACAATGAATAACCTTTTATCGCTTCACAGCATGTGAAACAGATACTAATAACCCCTTTTCTTTTGTCAGTATTTACCACTCCACCATCAGCTTGTGCTGCAACCACAGCTAAGCTGGAACTTATTGCTCTGATAGTTTTATTGGAATGCTGGTCTGTTTGTGCAACTTATCGCCAAACTTCGGCCTTGAATGTTAACAAACATCAGTGGATTGGATTCTCAAGAGAACGGGCACAGATACAATGTGTACACAGGCACAGATAATCTTAACATTTCCACAGTAACAAGATGAAAGTAATTTACTGATACGGAACAGTAGGGAACAATCTTGTCCCGCATTTGGTACATGGTACCATCCGACACAGAAATTTCATGCAACTGATTAAACATCTGGCCTGGTGCCCCTAATGAGGAGGAGTCTCTTTGTGGTCAGGTTAAATGTGTGAATATGCAGAACTCTGTACATCTCTCTGCTGGCGTGATGGAGACGAGACATGACACGACAACAAGCACAGGTACTTCAAACCATGTTTTCTCAATATGTTAGGAGCTGTCTTATGTTTCTTTTATATATTTTCAGTTGTGTTATATTTAAGATCACAGAGCCCTCAGAAAAAGTGTTTATACTGAAATATATAGTCAGTGTATAGAAATGAAATAGAACAATTTAAGCTTATATTTGTATGATGTGGACAGAGGTTTTTAAAAAATGACATTTTCAAATGGTAATCATCAATAGTTGAGCACCGATGGTTGTATGTATTTAGTCTTGAGCATTAAATAAAAGGTTTATGGTAGGGAAAGGCAAACAGCGACCCATTAGCTGTACGTAAATACTTGTGGTGTAAGCTATTTTGGACATGAGGCTGCTTTGCTTCTTATGTGATGGGGATTTTTGTTTTTTATATTTTAGCAGACAGTTGCAATGTTTTTGATTCCTGGGGAAATTCAGAAATTACTCAAAAATATATAAGGAATTTTAAATTATTTGATTGTTTGTTTGTTCATCCAGATACAACATTGAAGTGATGCATGAGTAATTTCAATTAAGTAATGTTGTATACATATTACTGTAATCATTACTTTATGAGCATCTGTAATACTAGCAGTCTGCAATTTTCCTACAACAGCTGTAAATAAGCACTTTGCGGCTTTATGATACAATCAGATTTATCATGCTGCAGCACTGTGTGTTGTCTCTAACACGTGTGAACAATCAAGTATAGGTTCTCAATGTATATTACTTTCCTGTAGTCTGAGAAGAGATAGCAGCTTCAGCGAGTCTCCATCACATATAGCAGCCTCTGTCTCTGTTCAGTGTATTGCTGCACTTACACAAGGTTTTAGTCACAGTAATAAAATGTGCATTTCTTCTCAATTACTTCACAAAATATTTGTAGTCCTATGCCGGGAAACTCTCAATGTTAAATGAACCACCTGGGAAAAAAACAACACGTACCAGAATGTATTTGAAAACAAAATGTTCCTTCTTTCCAGTACAATCGCTCTACTTAAATGTTCTGCCCAAAGCAGGCTTTTGAAAGAACAAATGAATGCCAGGTACTGCAAAGTTGTGCTACTATTTGTTGCATTCCTCATGTTCATTGCAATTGCAGCTTTGATTTTTCAGTGTTCTTCCGTCTGCTATTAGAGAGGCCAAAGACTAAAGATAATCACGTCAAACCCTGTTTTATGGTCTCTCTGGTGATAGAGTCAGCAGATCGCCACAGGCACAAACACCAATCTAACAGTCTCACAGTTTAGTAGACTGAACCACGCAGACATTCACAGAGCTGTAAGTTCACATCGACTTTTATATACCATAGCATACTACATAATATATAACGTGTGGTTATTTAATCATTATGCTGATTTGCGTTGGTATTAGGTGAAATTAATTTGATCGAGGTTCATAATTTGTGACAAAGCATAAGGTTTATTAAAAAAGGCGTTTAGTAAGTCATGGTCAGTGAGTTAAAAAGTAAGAATCAAGGTGCTGAAACAATTCCTTTATGTGATTTTTGTTTTTCAAGGTTTGGTGGAAGTCATAGGGTGGAAAGAGTAAGTCTGCTTTTTATCTGAATGTTAGCATCAGTGTTTCACATTTCACCTGAGAAATATGAAGTTATGATCAGACTGTACTGATACTGTTAATAAACATGGTATAGTATGATCAGGTGTAGCACCGGACAAAGATAGACATTGAGCATAAACCTTAAATTTTCACATTCTATAATAGTAACGCACACAGTGTGCACACAGCTGGACAGATATTTTAAAAAGTGTCTCTGACTTGACCTGGCATTCTGACTACACTGTGGCACTCTTTAAGTTCTCATACATGCTGTTCTTATACAGGATAATAACAAATAAGTGAAAGACCTGCGTTAGAATTTATCTGCTTGCATTTGTAGTTTAGGTTTAAGGGTCATGTACAGAAAGATATTGTACTTTATGTTTTTTACTCTAACAAGTTACAAAATCTAACAATCAGCAGTTTGCAACAGAAAAATTTAACACCTCTTATGTCTCTATTTGTAGGAAATTTATTTTTAATCCAAAAGAGGGAATAGACAACCCAGTGATGGTTGTCACGGATGATGCAGGTATCCTACATCAACTTCTAAACGGTGTGAACATGCTAGACGTCTTCTCTGTGTGACCGCACTTATGCTTCTTCCTGCTCAGACTCTATGCTGACACCGAGCCCACGTTTGTGTGTTCTTAAACGAGAGGAAAGGGAGTCCTATGGCTTTGATGTGCAGGTGGACCGGGGGAGTCAGGGTCACATCATCAGAAATGTGGAGTTAGGAGGGGTGGCGGGACGAAGTGGGCTTCAAAGTGGAGACAGGCTTCTGGAAGTCAACAACTCCTATGTTGTCAGTGCTCCTCATTGTGAGGTAAACTGAGCGTTGGACATTTTTAATAGGAAAAACTAAACTAAAGGACTCCTGAGAATCAATCTACCATGTTTCTCTTTTTCATGAACAAGGTGACCAGGAAGATAACGTTAAGTGGAAACCAGGTATGTTTATTAGTACTGAATGGGGAGGAGTATGAACAGGTTGTGACCCGTGATCTCAGAGATCTGATCAGAGCATACAAGGGTGAGGGCTGCAAACCACCCAGACTCTGCCATATCATCAGGAATCCTGCCTCAGGTCTAGGAATCAACTTCACCCCCGTGGAAGGTAATTACAAGAAGTGCGAGGTTCAACATGAGTTGTCCAAGAGACCTTAAGCTGTAGACCGTGCATTGTTATAGAGATGTTCCTACTGTTTCTGTCCTGTAGGAGAGAAAGGTCGCTTTTCTGTGAACCTGACGACAGGAGGCGCAGCAGAAAAGGCAGGAGTGTGTAAGGGAGATCGCCTGGTGTGGATGGACGGAGCAGCAGTCTCTGAGCTCACACACTCTGCACTCAGCAGGATGGTATATGTCAACCTGTTTTTTCTAATATTCTTACTTTATTAAAATGCTCAGATGGTGTAAAATGGTGTTTGGTTGTAGATGAAAAAATGTGGCAATCACATCACCATCCTCGTGATAGACAGCGAAAGTGAGAGGAGGTACACGCACCTGAGGATGCCCATACTACCCACCATGGCTGTTCCAAATAACCTGCCTTTTAGGGCCCGAAAACTTCACTTGGTCTCTGGTCCTCAAGGCTATGGCTTCCTGCTTAGGTTGGAGAGGACATTTTCTGGACGCACATGTAAGAGGACAAAGAGAAACCTAAACTCAAGCTTTCCAGATGTAAGTGTTTTTCATTCAAAATCTCTCTTTCCAAACAATAGTTCATGTTCTGCGTCTGATGGACAGAGACAGCCCAGCAGAAAGAGCAGGTATGAGGGACGGAGAGTTGCTGTTGGAGGTCAATGGCGAGTCAGTGGATTCACTGCAGCATGAAGAGATTGTGGGCAGAGTCAGAAAGAGTGGACAGCAGGTGTCCTTCACTACGATCACTTCCCAAGGACTAGAGTTTTACACTCAGGTGAGTGGCACATGCATTTTCCTTTGTTTTATATAGTGTCTGCTGAGGCAGCAGTGCACAACTTATCATGTCCTCAAAGATTTTTCCAGGCATGTCATTATCCTAACACAGCAAAAAAGTAAAACCGGAAGCCAATCGTGTGTTGGCCTAAGTTCTTTCCTTTGTTTTGTTTCGGTAGTTGGGTCTATCGCCTCTTCTCTTCTGTGAGAATGATGCAGCTGAGGAAGACCAGAAGAGCAGTGTACGAGCTTCTGTAGCAGAACTGTCACCAGAAAGTCAGACTAAAACACCAACCAAGGTCACTGACAACAAGGTCAAATGATTAGTAAAACTATGGATACATAATCTGTTGATTAATTTACTAATTTACTTTTCATGATCACCATCACTATCATATTTTCTTATTGTGTCTTAGCAGGAGGAGGCAGAGGAAGAAATAACATGTTTATGAGCAACAGAAATACATTATTCAGAAGACAGTGTTGAACAAGACAAATTTGTTGAAGATTAAAATTGCCCATGATGACTTCGATCTAATGGAAATCTTTGTGTCTCACATGCGAACCTAAAAGATGAAACTGACAAAAACAAGTTGTTTAAAATAAATAAATTAGGTTGTAAAAATACATAAATACCCTTTTTAAAAAAATGTGTATGTGTACATAGGTTGTATAAATGTATTTGGTTTAGTATTATAGATCAACACATAACATCTTTATCAATAATTACCACAAACCTCAGTCAATAAAATATGCAATAAATAAAGTTCTGCAAAAATGTCAATGACCAAATGTATGAAAAACAAACAAACAAACAAACCACTGCAACGTTCATTCATGTTGGATTCGAACACAATGCTTATTTGTTGAATGTAATTTAAAATAAAGTGTGAAATAGAAATTTCTTGTCAGTAATCTATTTTGTTATTAGCAGTGTTGATATCTGATGCTGCTTCACTTAAAAACACCAAACTATTATTTAGTGTTATGATACTGTTGATCTCAGATCTTCTAATCAATAATTGCTGAATCCATCAATGACCAATAAGTGATGTCACAGGTGACATCAGCAAACCACAGAATCAGAGTTTATGAGTAGAAGCTGTGTCTCCTGAGAGTCAGATGTCTCCCACAGAGGAGAGCTGGACAGTTCTGAACCTCAGAGCTGAGCTGGTTGGAGCTTCTGTACCAAACTGTCCCAGCAGTCTGGTAGCTCAATGAGTTATGTGTTTACTTTGAAGAACAAGTAAACGCTGAGTTAAGCGTTTACTTTGAGGAACAGAGCTACCGGCCCTGCTCTGTGGTCAGGGAGGTCATGGAGTTCATGGGTCAAATTAGTGGCTCAACTGTGAAATAACAAATTTACAACATAATTACCAGCAAACAGTTCTGTAAAGGTAGATGAAATCAGCACTGTTTGCTCTTTAATGTCTAAGATTAGTAAATGTTTAAATGTTAAATGTAGTTTAAATGTTAAATGTAAATTAATGTTTACAGTATGGTAAACCAATTTGTGCTTGCTGTGAACTAGAAAAAAATACGTGTTGTATTACTATTTAGGGTGATGAAAACGTTATATCTAATTAAACTATTTAAAACACACATTCCATGTGAATGTTAATATATATTATGAATAATAGATCACGTTTTTTAAAATCATCTTAAATTATGATGGAAGTTAAGGAACCATCGAGCTTTAACTGCATTTTTCTCTTATTCTTTTTTCATTTTTTACATCTAAAACGGAGCAGGTGTCGTGCCATAAATCGACTGCCTGCCAAAAAGTGATTAGTGCCTCCATCCTCTCTCTGACAGACATTTTCTGCA